>BCNH02000004.1:15832690-15852109 GCA_001662345.2 Metrosideros polymorpha var. glaberrima | reverse complement strand
GGCACAAGTATCAAAAAAGTCCTAAACATATTGCTTTTGTACAAATTTAATCTTAAACATTTCAATTATGTCAATTTAATTCTAAACTTTTTATATTTATGCCAATTGAGTCCATCCGGTCAATTTTGATTGAAAATCGCTGACGTAGATACAATTGTCCTACGTGACGCAATTGACACTGATGTGGGCCAGCAATGGGCGAGACGGCGAGGGCCACGGTGAAATCTACCACAAGTTTAGCAATACTGAGAATGATTACGCTTTAGCTTCATTACAGCGTTTGATGTCCTTTGAACAAATTGAAAGCTGAAATGGCCAAAAGTTGGATTCCAAGATGCATCTAGAGATGCATTGGCAATTTCTTTTCTCGTTCCAACTCGTTTCAAATTAAAGTCAGATGGGTTTTGCCAAATGCCCCTTTTTTTATTGTAAGTAATAAACTGAGAACAAGCCGCCCAAGAAATCCGTGAGACAGGCTCGTACGTGTAGAGAAAAAAAAAACTAGAGAAAATGACATAAATAGTCCCTAAATTTTGGCTCAATGTGTAATGTAGTTTATGAACTTTCAATTTGATACAAATGGTCCTTGAACTTTTGGTACATATTCAAACTAGTCCATGCATTATATAAAAATGTTCAATGTTGTCCCGAAACTTAAATTAATGAAAGGACCACATTGAACATTTTCATATAGTCCAAGGACTAGTTTGAACATATACCAAAAGTTCAATGACCATTTATGTCAAATTGAAAGTTCATGGACCACATTGAATATTGAGCTAAGCCAAAGTTCAGAGACCATTTGTGTTATTATCCCAAAAAAACTAATGAATCTATTCTTAATGTTGCGGTCCAGAATTCACACTTTAACTCAAAAATTGTTGCAACTATCATCAAAGGAATACGACTTGAGGCTTATCTCGAGTAATAGCCCAAAAAAGAAGAAGGAAAATATAAAGAGAAAGCTTATCTCGTATCGTTTTTGAGCCACGCTTTTTGCACGGTCATCGGCTTGATCTTCAAAGACGAAGGTGCCAACAACGCCGTCGACATTGGTCTGCCTCTAACTCAGAATCTCAGAACAACCACCACAGACTCGGCATCGAAGGAATATGACTTGAGGCTTATCTCGTATTCTCAATGTCGCTCTTGAGCCACATCATTTCCCGATCATGCTTTATCCTCAAAAATACGGTTTCCAAACAGAGAACCGGTATATTAATAGCCCATACAAAGCATCGCACTCTATTAGTTCGAGAAATGGGAGTTTCTTTGGTACATTGGGTCATTCGGAATGTTGTTTTGGCACTCTTAAGACAAACCTGATCACGAGCCCGGCGGCCTAGAGCGTCAACTAGACCTACCCGCCCCACTAGCGCCGAAAGATAAATTTAGGAGGGCATAGACATGGCATTTAAGTTATGAGGCTCGGCCTGCCTATATTAAGATATCTTGTGTCCAATCCGGACTCGTCCGTCTGGCCTAGAAAAACAATATTTTGCTATCGATAGGCGGACGTAGGCAACAAGTTAGGCTTGATTCCAGCCGACCCGTTGATCATCTCGACTCCATAAACCCGTTGCAGCCATGCATTGCACCGCACATAAAACTGAAGTTGTGGGACAACAGACATATTTTGAAAGGACTCAGGAAATCTTGCATGAAGGTTATGTTCTTGGCATTCTCATGGCACTTCAAAATGGCCCTTGACCATGCATGATCACAACTCGACCCTTGAAGTTCCTCCCTCTCCAATTTTGTACAGAAGTCTGATCCAGTCCCGCCGAACACATTTTTCAGCAAAACAAAACTACATTTTCACAAGAGAAAACCTCCCTACTTGTGATGGATAAACGATGAATCTAGATCATTTATACCAAAAAAAAATGTGTAAGACGAACCGCTATGAAACCTCCACGGTGGTGGATTAGATGATGAATGCTACATCTCTTGTCGTAAGCAAATATTCGACGTCACAATTTCGAAAATTATTGGCCACACACCGTATTCAGCGATGATAAGAATTGGGTAGGGATCAAAGCACCCACCAATCAAAAAACTCATAAATGAACGACATGATCCGCAATCGATTAATTGTAACAACGATGGCTACGTGGATTTATGCAAGGAATTATTGCATGGATCTTGGACGCACATGAATAGTGGGCACGCCAACAATGCGGGCGATGGGATGTTGCCCTCGTGATGCAATAAATGAGTTTCGACGGTCTATTGAACTTACATTGAGGGCAAGATGATTATGCACTTGGAGCATCGATGGATCATAGACAGACAAAAATACATCTTTTTTGCTTTGAGCACGAGTTTGTCTCGTTGCTATTGCCGTGCTTGTCAACACCAATGAGCTCTAGAGGAGGGGCCTCCCCCAGATCTTGGCAATCACCGTCAAGATCCCGATGGTAATGGCCAGATCTTAGTGGCAATGCCCAGATTTTGCTGACAGTGGTGAACATAAATAGATACTAGCTCTTAGAGCGAGACAAGAAAAATTTTGCATTACCTAACTCTAAGAGATCGAAACGTAAAGATTCCATATTAAGCTTAATGGACTATATAACATATGTTTCATAAGATTTTCACTGTTACCAAGCATTTAGCGACCAGAGGAATTGGTGGGTCGGCCCTCTTTTTGTCCATCGTTGTTTCGTGAGACTTGGTGCACGCGCGTATGTGAGAGAGAGAGAGAGGACTGACCACTTGGGGATGCAAAATTTGTCGATAATGTGGTGGGAAAAGTGAGGGGAAATTATCAAAAAAGTATTAACATATTGCACTTGTGCTAATTCATTCTTAAACATTTCAATTTGGCCAATGTAATCCTAATCTTTTTGATGATTTGCCAATTTAGTCATTCCGATCAATTTTAGCTGAAAATTGCTGACATGACAATCTAGTTTGTGCTGGCTATCCTATGTGGCATGGCCAGTAATGCTGATGCTGACGTGAATAATTTTTTTATAATTTTTTGTGTTTTACATTTTTTTTTTCCAATCCTCCTCTATCTAGGCAAGGGCTTGACACACTCACCCAGACCAAGAGAGGGCCAGCCTAGTGACCTCGCCGACCTAGAGTTGAAAAAAAAAAAAGAACAAAGAAAAGAAGAAAATAAAACATTAAAAAATAAAAAAAATTGTTGAAAGGTAAAAATTGTTCACGTCAACGCCGATGATATCACGTAGGATAACCGGAGAGAGAGAGAGAGAGAGATTAGGACATGTGGTGTGTGGATGATAATTGTTATTAATGTATTATGTCCGAATCTACCCCAACCGTAACAATATCTGCATCTAAAAACCCTTACCCAAAAAGACTAAGGCCCAAACCCAAAATACCCGAAAACTTCGGGTAGGGTAGGGTCGGGCCAGGGTCAACCGGGCCTTTTTGACACCCCTAGTTATGTGAACCACCAATACCTAAACCTTGTCCAAATCCAAAAGCACATTCGTATGGTATGGTCCAGCGGCATGAGCAATCCCCGTTTTTTTTCTTTCTCAAAAGCGTTAAGAACAGGTAAAAGCCATTATGATTTGGTAATGAGAGGAGACTTTTTGGCTCACGAGCCCCACCTTGGTGTTGTCATCCACTTTCTAATTTCTCATCACTGCCGGTGCCTGGCTGGTTCGAAAGAGATGTTTGCACCTGAGAAGACCCTATTCCCAAAATTCGAGACCCAGCTCACCATCTGCTGACCTAATCGACGGCGATGTTGCTCCGCATTGGCACGTGATTAGAAGTTGCGCTTGCTTTCCTCTTCTAATTGCAACTACTCTGCTCTGATTAATATAAGAGTTGAGGGTGCAAATGCAACTTAAAAGTAATCAGCGCTTTTCTCTTATTAATTAGTTTGTCCTTAAGAAAAGGGTGCTCCTTTCATTTAGCTACTAACAAAAAAAAAAAATTTGACGTTTCTTGAAGAAACTTAGAAGCTCAATAAGCATACGAGATTGTAGACTATTTCGATCCATATCAATAATGTCATGGTAAAAAAGAGAAAATAAAGAAAAGACACAAAGCAACTTCCGTTACAAAGAATCACATGTGAGCCCACAATTTATATCGATCGATTGATTTGCATATAGCATTTGTGATGCTGTTAGAAATGTCATGATCATATGCCTGCGAAGGTTGGCTATGGTTAAGCGTTGCTTCAAGCTATAAAGTCCTTGTTAGAATAATTAAACATTAAACCATGTCTTCATCTAACAGCTTAAGTTTTTAGAACAGTTGGCAGTGGTCTCACAAAATCTCACATGCTATCAAAGCAAGGAAGTCTTGAGTTCAAATCTTTACCAGGCTCCTATTTGCCTCCCTATTTCATATTTCCATGCTTTAGACTTAGGCCAAAGTTCATCTTACGCGTGAGAGAGAGTGTTAGAATAATTAAATATTAAACAACGTCTTCATCTAACAGCTTAAGTTTTTAAAACAATTGGTTCATAAAGTTCAGCGGCCGAAGCTGAAGGTCAAAATGTAAAAGTTGGGGAGATGAGCTAGGTTGATGCAGGAAGAATCTGGATAGAGTTGCTGGCCATCAACTAAAAAGGAAAACTGAGAATCCAGGAGTGGAAGATGAAGGTGAAGGAGCCAAGATTCTGAAGATGGTTCGATGGTGAAGATGAAATGGAAGACAGAAAATGGAAAGGAAATCTCTAAAAAAAAAAGATGTCTGCTCTCTACACGGTCAAATGAAGAACCAGCATCAAGAAGACGAAAATCCAGATCCTTCCCCAAAATTCGAATGGCCCCATTCTCTAGTTTTGTCCGAACCGTGGAGAAGAAGATGGAACGGTTGTAACATGAGAAAGCTAAATCTAAAGAGTGCGGGGTTGCTTTGTTATGAAGACCCACTTCACCGTCCACGTTGGATTTCCTTTTTTTAAATAGACTAGACATGTATTTTTTTGTTTTTGTTTTTTATGATAATGAAGACATGCTGGAAGTTGTCACCGGAGGCACTTAAGCGGTTATTTTCCCTTCGATATGGCATTGAAGTGATTCGATGAAAAGTTTTGGCACTGAAATAATCACCATATTAAAATTATGACACTTATAGTGTCCTTTTCCCACTTAATGACTATAGGAGAAGCATAGCTTGACTAAGATATAGTCAGGATTAAGGCTATATGTGTTTTAGGTATTTATTATCAATTTTCGTGCGACTTACTTACGAGACATTACCATAAAGCATGTCGATAGACACACGAAATTACCCTGCCCATTAACCAATCCCAAAGAACTATTGGGATCTATATCCAGTGCACGCTCTGGTAGAAGGAAAGCACTTCCCAAAAATAAGGTCCATAACATTTCACACATTCTCGATTTCAAAGGGGGTCACCACAAGGCATGCTAAGTTCCATGATTGTCAATGAAGCTATGATAAGAAACAGTCCCGCTTAAGAGTAAGCCCTCTTAACATGGTTCTCTCCACAAAAATCTGGTTCCAGCTCTGTCATCCATAGAGTTTGGTAGATTAAAACCGAGGAGAGAGCACGAAAGATAGCTCGCCTCTTAATTTAAATTTTTATTTCACCAACTTATTGTTTTAGAATTTTTTTCCACCTTTTCAGTTCCAGGTAATTGATCTTTTCAATTACCTGGAACCAAATTTCTCATCAATTACCTGGAACCAAATTTCTCCCTCAACTGGCCACGGGCGATCAAAAAGGTCAATGAAAGCCATGCAAGTGAGCTCAACAAACTTTATCGCAATCAAGTTCAAATTCAGCACCAATTGGCAAATGATCGCTCGGATGGTAGTAGTTTGGCAGCCCGCCAACCACCTCCTCCGAGTTTGATCCGGGAAGCTCTAGGAAACCGACGGGCTTGATGTCTGAGGAAGGGCAAAAGAATATATAATCCACGGTATCAGTGAAGTTGGGAGTGCAATTGGTGAATGATGGCTCTCCTCTAGTGGAAGCATAAACACTGTGCAGAGGAATAGAAAGCTCATCCGGACATTCTATTTCTGGTATTGTCGACGAAAGGTCACCTGACACAAGGCACTGATATACCTGAAAGAACGAAGCACATTGAACACATATTTTTGGTTAATCTCAATGCACACTGAATCATCAAAAAGCAATAGCGAGCACGCAAACTAGTAGTCTAGTCTGAGTAGCTTTGCTTCTTGTAACAAGAATTGTGAGCCTAAAGAGGCCTATTAGCACTGGGAGTAGGAAAAAACGAGTTTAGTAGAACTGTCAAGTGTCAGAAACAGAAAAATATTCCTATTTAGAACAATTAGGCAAAGAAAACAACGATTTTTTGCTTGGTCAGGTTAAAACTGTTAAATTACTGGAAAGCCACCAAAAAGATTGGTAAGGACAGTAAACGCACTCAGCCTTCCCAACATATCAACTTTAACTAGGGATATCCATTTACTAGATAAGTAAATACAAGATGAGCATCACAATGGACATTTATCTCCCAAAAGACACGAGAAAGATACAGATAAAATCGACCCAGAAAAAAGAAGCGAACCTTGTCTCCTGGACTTGAATTGAAGTCACCAGCCACAATAACAGAAGGAATGCAGTCAAACTTTTCAGAAACCAGATCCCTGAATTGGGCTAGCCGCGATAACAGATAGTTGGCTTGAGCGAGCTTAACATCAGCCCATTTAGGATCCCTGAACTCACAAATTTCAGTATTCTCTACAAAATGAGCTAGTCCATAGAAGTGGATACCATATGCAATACAAGAATAACAATATACCAATAATTGTGGGTGTTTGCCACAACAATGAGATGGTGGGATGGATCCTTGAGTCTAAATGCAGCTAAAATTCCAACACAATCACGTTTCAATCTTACACGAGGATCATTGGGATCTCCACGGTTCTCAGGAGCATTTATGGAAGCTGAAATGAAAGAACTTGGCATGAGTTTATAAATAGAAAAATCTTTTGAGGATTTTCTTCTCGAAGCAGGCTTTAGAAAGATTGCTTAGGTTAATGGAAATTGCTTCATATCTTTTCCCACAAAGACCAAAGAAATGGATAACATCTACTTCCAACATGACACACATACACCATTGCCACTGATCTTAGCGTATAGATATGAAAACAAAATGAATATGACAGTCCTAAAGGCAGTCCAATCAAAGGAAGTTCGGCACAAACAGCAACACTTTTTCTGCTGACTGAATACAGTACTGATACAATTAAGAAAAATCAAGTGGGAACTGGATGAGCCCTTACGCAATGAATAAATTTTCAAAAACAGCAGCCCTATGTGCATAAGATCATGCCGAGTGCAATCGCATAAGGATAACTTAACCTTCTCCAGTTTCTTGGAAGGGCATTATTTTTCCTCCAGCAGAAAACTGATTAATAGTTGCCTGCCCAAACCATAACAAGATCCCAACTAATGGCTTGTTAAGATGAATTTCTGAATTCTATATCCAAAGTTGAAAACAAGTCATCAACATTTAGAAAATCATCAAAAGAGAGTAACGCTATGTCAAACATAATGTTGACTAGATTCATGTAATTTCACAATTAAGTGACCGCTTTGCCTGGGAAGCAAAAGGATCGAAGCAGCCAAGAAAAAACTAAAAAAATGAGTGAGTTTCCTCTGGCACTTTGTAACTATTAGTAACCAGCTCTTCTGGTCTGTAAGGCCAACACAAGAATGAACCTCAAGATAGGATTAAAGATCCATATCCCGTAATTTAGAGCCTTACATTGGTACTAATTCTTTACAGGTAAAAATTGTAACTATTCAATGTAAACCAGGTACCAAATAGGTTAGGACTCACAGAAAGGCATAAAAATTTAAATGAAATCAAAGATGCAACATAATCCATGTAAGGCTGATCTTGTCTTCTAGATTTTACTCCTGTGGCATATCTAAAGGCAGTCATGTCTCAATCAAGCTACTCCTAGTTGGATGCATCTATCTTATATGAATGGTACAGGGCGAGCACTAGATTCAGAATTGCACAATTGAATTCAAAAGTACGATTGGCCTCTGATATGCTCTGTCAACGAAAAGATTGAACATACTAGGCAATGACGATTGCATAGATAATGCTAAATATGTAGCAAGAGGTTTTCGCATAGCCCAAGCAGCAGCTCGATTGTTCTAATATATGTCCATTACCAACCAATGATTTGTGGAGTCAGCTACCAGAAAATTAGCCCATGACGTAAACGGAAAAAGATGACAGGAACAACCTAACACGATAGATGGGCAAAAAACTTTACCAGGATTTGTATGAATATTTCTATTTCCATTAGATTGCTCAAGAGAATCCTCATTAGCACTCCCATCCTTATTATCTTCTATTGAGTTCACAAGATCATTGTAGTCTATCTTCTCCTCCAAAACTAACTCGGTCCTTCATAAAATAGCACCACCAAGAAAAGTTGGATTCAGATCAAAACTAACAAACAATTCACCATCACCACTCAACATTTGAGAGAACCTCCCTATCCAATGAGGGAAAAAAAGGATACCGCTTATTAGTGATGGGCCACTCACAAAGGTTGCACAAACAGTCATATCATTCAAGGAAGCCTTTTTTTCCCCAAACATTTCATATATAAACAATTTTATTAGTTCTTTATTGAGGATAAGATGAGTTTGAGCAAGAGAGAAGATAAGAAAAATAAAAGCAGACTACATCATGAAATTAAAAGTGATGATTTCCGGGAATTTCACTATTATAAATTTCTTATTTTCTAATTGAATAGGAAGAAAATCACTTCACTGTAAAAGATGATATAGCCCCTAAGAAATCAACTCCTAGGAACAACATAAATAGTCAAGAAGACCAATGAAGCATGAATAGATTATAGGACTAAAGATTAGGCAAAGAAAGGTTTTTATAACTTACAGCAAGATGCTGCCCTACTGTACAAGAAACCAGCTGCATGTTTTGCCAATTGATAATGCTATAACGAATATATTCTCTGGCAAAAATGAATACTACAACAGAGATCCTTTTCCACTTCCAGCAGAACCTTTTAAAAGTGTGGAACCAGACATGAAACTTTGACAGCAAAGACTAAGTCAAACAACATGAATGGACCTAGCCAAGCCATGCAAGTAACCTTTGAGAATTCGATTGAGCATCTTTTTAACATCCATTTATTCAACTACTACACAGATTTCTCCACTAATCTTAATGTTCAATTTTGAATAAAAATTTGTCACACATGGACCATTTTATGCTCATATACAAGAACAAACAAAATAAGAGCCAAACTACCTGTCTTGCTTATAAAAAATGCCACAACCATCACGTTTCTGTCCACTTCTCTGAATATATAGACCAGAGTAACCTAGAATTTCCATTTTGCCTTTGTAAAATTCATTGTATTCATCCACTTCCTGGTGAAGATTGAATTGTCAACTATGCCACGGAATATCAGGTAAGAATCACATAAGAGAGCGCAAGAAAGAATGTAAGGAGAATAAATTAACAGCATATGCAAATAGCATAAACAAATTGAAGGAAAAGTAGATTCTAAACCTGTAGGCAAAGAAAGTCAGCACCAAGGTTTTTAAGAACGGTTAAAATTGCCTGAGAACGAGCTTTCCACCTGCAAAAGCGTTTAGCTCAACATGACTAGAGCAAATAATGTCCATATGCAACTAATGGCCATTTGCTTCTTTCTAGCACTTCATGATCTCCTCCCTCATTTAAGGGTAGGCAATGAGAATGGGATGTGAGGAGATGACTGAAATTCACATAAGGAGATTCAGGAAGACAGAGAAAACTACAGCAGCCTTTACAACACATTAAAACCAGGCAATGTAATCCAAAGTACCAAACTTTCTAGCATGCTTAATACAAAATTTCAAAGTAAATGATGTGACTGGTTCCAGATTGTGAATCCTACGAGATGGAATCATATTAGCCAAGAAAAAAACATTCTTGATACTGCAAAATTTCCAAATCAAGGAGCAATAGTTTCATTAACAGCTGTAAGCTAATGCTGATTGACAACAAACCCTCCAGGGGTAGAAAAGCAGAACATTAATAATTATCCCATCATAAGGACTGAAAAAACATCACTTCCACAAAGAGAGACTCGCGTTTAGAAGGATTACCTTAGACAAGGCGATGGAGAGTGTGGAAACCAAGAACTCTTCACATACACCTAAGGCCAAAAATTGAACCGAAGAGGTGGATCATGAGAAAACCAAAATTGCTCCTAAAAAATAGACTAATAAAATAAAGTTTTCAGCGTAGTGGTTAACAAGGAAGGCTTCAAAACACTAGATCCTTAGAATACATATTAAAATCTTCCCTGCTGTGCAGCCAATCAAACAGTAGATGTTATGACCCAAGAGAGAGTCAATGCAGCTATGATTTAAAGTTATGACTATCAGACATGGTAATAAGGCTTAGCATACCTGAGCCAAGATGTTATACGATACAAGGCGGAATCTGAAGCCTGAAAAAGGCAGAAATTGAGATGGGAGTAAATTTCCAACTTCTAAAATTATACGTCACAAACATAAGCACCCATCATTTCATCTTCAATTCCTTCCAAAAGATCCCAACAAATTTCAGCAAAAACTAAACCGTAATTAGCTAAAAAGAGGCCTGACAACGGGGTATATAGGCAAGCAAGCACATCGTCTTTCATGCTTTTACCAAAACTAGCTTCAAATTTCAGCTCAGAGCACAAATTTCTCACTAAACGCCAACTAAAACCCTCCTCTGAACACCCAATCAGCCACAGGTAAATCGCCAATTCATTACATTCCTCAACCAGCTCCAATTCAGCTCAAATCACAAATTTACAACAAGACCGCCAATCAAACACTCCTCGTACACCATATCAGCAGTAGCAAAATGGCCAAAATCACGAGCTAGGCACACACACCATCGGGTTTACTCCTGGAGGGAATATCGGCGCCTTCGACCGACACGAACTTCGGAGAAACCGGCGAAGGATTGGTGCTCATGTTGCGCAATCGAAATCTGCGGGCATGAAGGCGAGATTCGTGACTAAATCATCCGAAAACGAAGATTGCTCTTGAAGAAGAAGAAGAAGCGTGCCGAGAAATGATTACCTGGTGAAGGAGGAGGGAAGAGAGAGACGCGGATTTACGATGGCCACTCTTTGCATCAGAGATACTTAAGGTAGCAAAGCCTATGGAGGTTTTACGCATCGGAAAGCAGCGGCGACAAAGCTGTCTCGCGTCACGGTTTAAGGCCTCGGCGGCGGCCTCACAACAAAACGACGGTTCAAAGCTCAGACCGTTAATTTAGGGATAAGTTAAGGTCTTAAAATTTGCATGCAATTGAGTCCTAACACTTTTAAGAAATACAATCACATTCTAAAACTAGTCACCAAAATGCAATTGAGTCACAAACTTTCCAAAAGTATAATCAAGTCTTAAAACTTATTAAATTTGTGATAAAATTTGTCAAGTTTGTGCAATCAAGTCCTTCCATTATTTCTACACAACTTATCCAATTTGACAAACAGAATATACTAACAAACAATTTGACAAATTTTAGGACTTAGTTGCATTTTTTGAAGGATTTTTTTTACTCAATTGCACTTTCATGATAAGTTTTAAGACTTGATTAAAGTTTTAGAACTCAATTGCACTTTAATGACAAGTTTTAGGTTTTCCATTACATTTAACCCATTAATTTAAATTAGGGTAACTTTAAACTGTGACATGTTAATCCTAAAAAAAATATGATACCAAAAACTCCAAATTTGTATCGATGTGACACATTTGTTCTAAACTTTTTTCAATGACACCAAAAATCCCAAACTTATACACATGTTATACATTTACCCCAAACTTTTTTCTTGTGACACCAAAAACCTCAAATTTGTTTGTTTGGTGGAAGCTGCTCTATACCAATCATGCACTTATACAAGCATCCTAGTAAAGTCAATTTGACACTCATTTGCATGTAATCGGTGATGAGAATGCTCAAGTTCAAACTCTCGTTTCCTATGTCGAGTCACGTTCGCAACTGTCCTAGCTTAAGTAATCGAGTAATTTTCAATCATTATTTCATTATTATTCTATAGATCTCCGCATAGGACGAAGGTTAACATGTTAATCGTGCTTCAATGGCTTATGATAAATACTTTCTTCTATGCTGACAACAGAAGCAAAAGCTATCGAAATCTTATCTACGTCGCTCACAACAGCCAATACCACTAAAGAAGTTCAACCGATACCAAGATCATTAGATATGAAAGATTTGGATCAAAAGATTTGTACCCTAAACTTAGACGAAGGAGATTACGATATGCGCATGTGAGATAAACACACTCTATGCAGACTATAGCTTGCTCGACATCTTACACATCCCATGATCCATTCTAAGCACCTCTAGTGATGCCTAATCTTCTTAACCTATGAAAATTGAAGTTATTCACTCTTCATCTGCATCTCAGTTCCAGATAAGATTTACTGCACATATAAATATTTGTTTTATCTAGCTACACGGCTTGTGTAGATTTTCTTTTAACACAAGAATTAACAGCCATCCCATGATCCATTACCGTTGATCCGAGCAGTCACAGTAATTAACTAACTTTTGAAGTCAACGGTCCCAAACGTAACTTGTCTGATCAAAAGACTACATAATCTGTGTAGCAATAAAGGTCCCGTGCATATTCAGGGAGAAACACTTGGGGGAGGGGTCACTGGGATTGAGAAGTAAGGATCAACCAAAGACACAACTCCGTCATTCTTCACCACCAAGGTGTCCTCAGGGGCATCACAGCAAAACTCGTTGTAGAAAGCCTTGGCCTTCATCAAGATGTCCCTTATGGACGACTCCAAGTACCAAAACCCTAATAGTCGAGGGAGCTCCCGAGCTCGACGGCGCCAGCTTCGTCGCTTCTCCTCCCTGAAAGCCATGTTGCCATGCAACTCCGTGCATTCGACGCAGTAGTGATGATGACCCGCATCTTTCTCCGAGCAATGACGTATATTACTTCTCTTGATGGGTTTGAGTTCGCCACATGATGATGGTGATTTTGATCCGTGGAGCTTCGCAACAGTGGCAAGTTGAGTGGCCATGGAAGATGGAGAGTGAAGTGCTTTTACGTGATGTTGTCAATGTTTTATTATCACAAGAAGACTTTTGCAACTTGGAACTTTTTGGACCTTGTTCTAGGGTTTATATAGTGGGAAAGAGAATGGTGTTTGAGATGGTGGAACCAATTGAAGTTTTTTGTCGTAGTACTTGAGCACGTGAAGTGGAGGGCCAGATCTTGATGGCGGATTGCGTATTGTCATTTTCCAATGATTATAAGTGATGCCTAACAGAGGTGTAGTCCTTCTATTGGTGAAAAAAAGGGAATGTTGCCTTGTTTAATCGAGTTAGGAGTTGAGTTTTGTTTGGCTTGAGAGATCTCGACGTGTGCTCATTATTGTATCTGGTGATTAGCCATCAAAAATTTACGATGACAAATCTGTTTTTGAGTACTGAGAGTGTGCTTCCAGCTACAACAATTTACTTGAATTTTGCTAGACTTGAATATGTTTTATATACATCTCGAATATTATTCTGATATATAAATGTCATCTTTCTTTCGAAAAAAAAAAAATCAAGCTAGGAGTTATTTCCGGGCATGGTTACATTGCAAATATCTTTTTTTGAATGAAGGAAAAAGTTGGAAAAAAAATTCATGGTCGATTCATTAACTTTGGTTAAAAATACGATCAATAAATTAGGAAGACATATACATATATATTTTTGAGTAGTGCACTTCATCATGATAAATAAGCTACGGCTATTATTTACTTTTATAATCTTAAAATTCTGTGTAATTGCTTTAGGGTTAGCAATTTTGGCTTTTTTGAATTGTGGTGCAAACTACAAAATTATAGTGAAGGAAACCTAATATCTAATGGGGTTAATACCACGAAAAACCCCAAATTGATACATTTGTGATAAATTTATCTCAAAATAATTTTTTTTACCACGAAAAACCCCAAATTGGTAGACATATAACAAATTTACCCAAAACTAATTTTTTTAACACAAAAAACCTCAGACTAGTACGCCTATGAGAAATTTACCCAAAACTGGTACACCTGTAACAAATTTATCCTCCAAGGATAAAACCAAAAAGATGTTACACATTGTAAAATGATTACCAAACTTTCAGTTTCTCCCATAAATTGTCAAAATTATTTGTTTGCTTTAATTTTTTCCCCTTTTCCATTTACTATATCGCCTGAAAGTTGAAATCCACCTCTCTCTCTCTCTCTCTCTCTCTCTTGTGTGTGTGATAGGACCCAATGTATCGAGATTCGCCACTAGAATCCTCCCGTCATAACCAAAAAGGTTTACCCATTACTGCCACAACAATTATAAAAGTAATAACCAACTTCTAAATCCTTAGTGACCCTAGCACTACTTCAACAATTTAATAGATATCATAGTTAAACATGTAAAATCTAGAATATTCATATACATAGGGGGTAAAAGGAAGACACGGTCGTTTGTCTTGTGGCAATCAAATCATGTCAATTCCAATATGATGCCCTGTGATCAGGTCCCCCAGAAAGGGAAACATAATTATGTCTTCATGCAAATTTACCCTTTTCCTATGGTCCGGCAGATCAAGAATTTGAGGTCGGAGAGAGATTGAGACAAATTTCAAATCAAAATATCGCATCGCAATTTCTTTTTCGCTCTCTTTATCAAAAACATAATAAATTTTGGGCCCGAGGTGGCGGTGCTACCACTCCTCTCCTTGAATCCAGGATGGTCCTTTTCCACTTCCACATGCAATGTTGCTAGTATTACAACAATTATTTAGGTTAGGTAATGAGATCGTCGAGAGGATTCTAACCGATCTTATCGATGTAAGTATAAGATACACTCTAAATATTTTGCATTTGCTCTCACTTAACCACGCGACCCTCATATGGATTGGAGTCCCCATCATAAGTGAGAAGATGGTGAATAGAAGATCTAAAGTATTTACTTAGTTATATGTTCCTGAACGATGCAATGAATTGAATCGATCTCTTCTAGTTTAGATGACCGCTGGTACGTATGGAACCAACCAAATGCTACTTTCACTACCGTGAATCGGTCTCTTAAGTTCATCGCGCGGTTAGTTCACGATACTTCTCGAAGAACAGGATCATGTGCCATTCTTGGGTTCCATTGGTTCATGCGTCTGTCACTTTCAGAATTCCCCAAAAGCAAAGTTGAAAGACGATGTAACAATAAAAAGGGCAAGTCTTGGTGGGGGACACCAAGGCCCAGAAATGGCAACAAGTACAACTTCATGAATGCTTTAGGACCGACCAGTACTTCAAGTTAGGAGCTGTTGTAGGTAGTTGGTTTCATCATGGTTTGCCCAGTGGGCTAGGAAATGGGTAAGTGTATTTACAATGGAGATTTGCTAGGGTAACGGATCATTACTTTGACAGTCCCATATTGACGGGTTGTCAGAGTGATAGCCCGTCACCTTATATTTTCCCTTTGCAATATTGGTTTCGTATTGTGTCTCAACTTTGATTTGGTGTATTGGGGTGTGATCCAAGGTTAAAGAAGCTTTACATCTTTATTCTTGAGAAAATTTGATAAATTTAATACATTAATACCAAAAACAAGATGAAATAAAGATATTATAGTATTAATACCAAATGCAATGTTAGAGGCCCTTTGGTTGATGGGTGACTTTTCACAAAAATGAATGACGTTTTGGTAAAGTAAGGGTCTTAATCAGGTTAAAGGTCCTTGGTATTGCATAATTTGATAATACGAACACTTGTCTAATTGACTTTTTAGTGATTTGATCCCAATCACAAAAATGCTAACATTACAAAAATGGCGATCAAACTTAGGTAACAATCGAATATCTCATGCAACTCAAACTTCTCTAAATATGGAATTGTGAAGTACACGAGTGCAACAGAGTCTAAAGGGTTGGTTAAGTGGGTAAACGTCTGATTCTGATCTGGCAGATCCTGTGTTTCAATCACAAGGTCACCCACCCAAATTAACCTTAGGGGCCACACTCGCTATTCAAAAGGTAGAGTCTTATCCGATATACGTGAATGAAGACGGTTTTGCAGTGTATTTGTGGGAATCGATCGAACTGTAAGATTTGAATCCTTTTGTTATTCACAAGAAAAACAACAAGAAGTACTCGGGGGAAATAATGTAGTCGTCGGACCGAAGGGGGAAGGCAATGTTTACTGTGTTTGAATAAGAGATATAACATGGAGATCTCATTATCGGCATTTTACGATGTCACAAAAGCATGATCTTTACCATGATCTAAGGAGCTTTCTTAAAGCCCAGCCTAAGTCTCAATTCTGACCCAACCATTGCAAGCTCATATTCTCCGAATTAACAGGGCTTTGCCTTCTTCCGATGCATTTGGGAACCACTTTCTCGAGGGGCTTTGGGCTCTAAAGCCTCTTTGGCAAATGCAAGTGTCGATTGACAAATGTTTTGAAGAGCTTTAAGAAGATGCAATTGCATTTTCAAGGCCTCGTAAAGCCTTTAGCCCAAGCCAAGTACAAAGTCGTTTTAAGCTTTAAGTATTTCCAGAATGCTAATATGATTTTTTTCCTTTCAAATTCGCCATCACTAAACTTTAATAATTTCGAAAATATGCTCACCTTGTGCGATGTCACTAGTGAAGGGCCTCGGCTGCCGGTGAGGTCAGATCTAGCTACCAGCAAGCCAAATATGTCCCTGACAATGTTGCTTGGGTGAGTTCTACGACCTCGGCGACTATTGCCCAAGGTCGTGCGACCCCAGTTGCTAAGCCTTTTGCTTGTTTTCAGTTTTTTTTTTTTTTAAGCAAAAGTCTTTAACAAAGTGTAATTTTTCAAATTACCATTTAAACTAAAATTGCTTCCCAATGCACTTTTCAATTACAATTTATCAAACACTACTTGCATTTCGAAACACCTTTAACTAAATTCCTTTACATTTTCTCAAAAAAATTCCTCAAAAGTCGAGCCAAACGCACCCTTCATGTTTCATCAACAACGGCACGGTCATATTACTGATCAAAATGTAGAGGGTGTGGCTCCTTATGATAATGGTTAGAGAGATTTATTATTGCTGGTCGCCCCTCTCCACCCATTTTACTGATACAAAAACAAGGTAGTTTTTATGTTAGAAAAGAGCACACGCGTTACGTGTGAAGATAAACGGTGAAAATATTCAAATCAATAGAAAATACAATAGTATTATGTAGCGATTTTAATCCATTTTTATATAATTTCGATTGCCATAAAAAGGGAAAAATAAAGAGATTTATGGTGACAATTATGTTGGATTCAAATTCAAAAGAAAGACGTCTATTGATTATTTGTCAATCATCTTGATCATCGTAACTTCCGATTTTGTCCATCTATAGCTATATATGGTCATTGGATATTTTAAACATATGTAAGGGTTTTTCAGGGATTTTTTTTTGGGGTAAATGTTCGAGTTTGCTCCATAAATAGTATATATTTGTTCCGAATCGCTTTCTCTTGTATCTTCGATTTATGGTGCGTTTGATAACCATTTAGAATTTCTAATTCTACTCTAGAAGTAATTCTAAAGTAGAAATGCATTTGGTAAATAATTACTTCTGGAGTAATTTTTTATTTTTGAAAGAGAATTGTGTTTGATAAAATGAGTGATTCTCTAGGACTAGAAGTGATTCTCTAGAAGTGATTCTTTCATATTTTCACTTCTTTCACTTTTTCACTTCTCATTTTCCTTTTTCTTTCCTTCTCACACTTGTAGAAAAATTGTCAAAAAAGTTCTAAACCTATTGCACTTTTGCCAATTCAGTCATAAACCTTTTAATTTGCCAATTCAATCCTAAACCTTTTAATTTTACCAATTAAGTCCTAAATCTTTTGCATTTTTACCAATTTAGTCCTAAGTCACCGGCCGGTGCTGACGTGGCGCGCCGGCCGGCCAAAATAATATTTTTTTAATATTTTAAATATTTTTTAATATTTTTGATTTTTTAATTAATTTTTCCTTTTTTTCTTTTCTTCCTTCTTCTTCTTCTTCTTCCTTGGCTTGATTGTTGCAGGTTTGGCCAGCAAGCTGGCCGGTGAGGGTCGCCGGAGCTCACCGGCCACTAGGCGAGGACCGCGAAGCCCTCGCCGGCAGCCAGCGAGGGTCGCGGCCCTCGCCCGGCGTCGCCCAGATCTAGGCGACGCCATGGGGCTGCGGGCGAGACCAGCCTTGCCATGGCCTCGATCCAGGCGGGCAACATTGACGGCACCAATGTCCACCCCCACGACAACGCCGTCTACCGAGTCCACCTCTGTTCCTTGGCCGGCCTCTACAAATCGATCCCCAAAAATCTCCAACCTCTCCTCGTTCTCTTGTTAGCTTCTGGTTCCGACTCGCCCAGATCGGGCGAGCCCAATGCCGGCAAGTGCGGCCCTCGCCCGACGAGGCCATGACGAGGCTGGTCTCGCCCAAATCTGGGCGAGGCAGCCTCGCCCGTGACCCCCATGGCGTCGCCCAGATCTAGGCGACGCCGGGCGAGGGCTGCGACCCTCGCCGACCGCCGAGGAGGGCTTCGCGGCCCTCGTCGCCGGCCAGCTCGCCGGCCAAACCTGCAACTTGCAACAACCAAACCAAGGAAGAAGAAGAAGGAAGAAAAGAAAAAAAGGAAAAAATTAATTTAAAAAATCAAAAAATATTTAAAAAATATTAAAAATATATTATTTTGGCCGGCTGGCGTGCCACGTCAGCACCAGCCGGCGACTTAGGACTAAATTGGCAAAAATGCAAAAGATTTAGGACTGAATTGGCAAAATTAAAAGGTTTAGGACTGAATTGGCAAAAGTGCAATAGGTTTAGGACTTTTTTGACAAATTTTCCCACGCTTGTCGATCGCCGCCGGTCACCAACGGTGGCCACCATTTAGTAACTTGGTAGAAGCAAAAGTAGAATGAGGGCACATTTGGTAACACTTCAAAAATTTATTTCTTATTTTCTTTCAAAATCACTTCTGGTCAAAATTAATTCTAGTCAAAAGTTAAATTCTGGAAGAATATGGTTAACAAACACACCCTTAGCCCCTAAGGTTCACCTTGGCTTTAAAGAAATGAAATCTGTCCAATCTTCCTGCCGTGTCTTCACATGTTTCATCTATAATAAACTATTATTCTATGTGTACACGTTTAAATATTGTTGTATTTTTATTTAAATTGCAAGACCAACCAGATTGTCGAATAAACTTGTTAGGAATTTGTTGTATTAAGACTTCATTAGTTAGGAATGTTTGTAGAGCTTTTAACATATATGCAATCAGAGTTTTTTTCGTATAGAAAGATTAAATTAGGTGAACTTTCATAATCAAAATAATGAATGAACATATTTCTTATTGACCAAAACTTTCGGGTAAACAACCGTCTGATATAGCATTGAATCGCTATTATTCTCACCCCCCCCCCCCCC
>BCNH02000004.1:15724407-15821248 GCA_001662345.2 Metrosideros polymorpha var. glaberrima | reverse complement strand
ATAATATTTTGAAATTTTTTATAACTTTTTGTTTGTCCTTTTTCTTTTTCTTTTTCTTTTTCTTTTTCTTTTTCTTTTTTATTGTTTTATTGTTTTATTGTTTTTTCTTTCTTTCTTTTTTTCTTTTCCCTTCATTTTGGTAGGCAAGGATTGTTGCCCTCACAAGATCTGAGCGAGGGCCTTCACAGCCTCACCCTCGGCTAGCGGGGCCACAAGCAAGGTGGCCCTCACCCAAATATGGCAATGACTTGCTGACCCTCACCTAGTGGTCGATGAGGGAAAAAAGAAAAAATTATTATAAGAATTATTATAAAAAAATTTATTAAAAATCATCCATGTCAAAGCCGGTCATGCCACGCAAGATGCAACAATGTCCATGTAAGCAATTTCCTACCAAAAGTAGCCGGATTAACTCAATTTGCATAATTGCAAAAAATTTACGACTAAATTGGCTAAATTAAAAGATTTAAGACTAAATTAGTGTCAATTGCAAAATGAATAGGACTAAATCGGTTAGCGCTGATGTGGTACGACTGGAACTAACATTGACATGTTAATAACATTTTAATATTTTTTAAATTTTTATTTCTTTTCTTTACTTTACTTTTTTTTAACTTAGCAGGTGAGGGTCGAGATGCCCTCTCCAGAACTAGGTGAGGGCGTCATGGCCCTTGTTAAAAAAATTCAATAAATAAATAATTCAAAAAATATTAAAATATTATTAAAAAAATGTTCACGTCAGCACCGGCTAATCAAAATTGGCTGGATGGACTGAATTGGCACAAATGCAAAAGGTTTAGAACTTAATTGGCAAAAAAAAAAAAAGTTTAGAGCTGAATTGGCACAATTGCAATAAGTTTAAGACTTTCTTGATAATGAGCATTTTGCATCAACTCCTCCTTTAGGACCACTTACTCTTTTATGTTCACAATGTTATATATCTTAGAAAACCTAGAGCACCATCGTCATTATATTTTAATTCATTTAATTAGTTAGCTTACAAGTCAAAATTTAGGCCATATAGACCAAAACAGATTAGAGCAGATCCTTATCAAGTGCAAACAAAAATAGCCTCCCCAGGTTGATCAGCTGGTTGAAGTAGGAGCAAAATCGAATTTGAATTCAACCATTTTTCGATTTCTCAATTTGGCGACTTTAATAAATTCAGATTCATGCAGGTCCAATTCCATGTGCTTAACCTCATTATTCCAATATCTTCTATAGTTTACAAATCGCATCTCGATTCATTTCGGGTCCATGCAATGTCTTCCTAGTTAATGCCTGTCCATAGATGGACACACATGTTCTCATACTCGACTAGTCCTAATTGTCCAAGTTTATGATGCGCAACGATCTTATTTCGCAACTCTAAGTATGCGTTGCACTAATTAAATAAACTCGAATTAGTGGGGAAAGAGATTTAATTAGTGGAATTCGCATTGTTGATCATGACAGGAAATAATTTGATCGACTTAAGAAGCTTGTTCAAATCAAGAGGAATACATTGAGAAGATCCGAGGCCCATCACTCGATATAGAAGTGGTCACCATCTGGAAGATCGATCTTATCTCATCAAGAGCAACTCGTACCAAAAATTCGGAGGGCTAATCAAGTTTTTCAATGTTTCCACCAATAGGCAAAGAAAATGATCTCCAGAGAACCGAAGAAGAAAGAGAAAGCAACCTGACACCTGGCCAGCTCAAGAAATATGCGATTATTTCTTTTCAATTAAATTGATAACACTCTATAATTAGCAATATTATCTTATGCATCAAATCCAATTGTAACACAATACAATGAGCGATCACTTTGCTTTTATTTTTTTTGCAAAAGTTTTACAAAAGTAATATTTCCCAACGATGCCAAACATACGAAATGTGATACGAAAATTTCAACAAAAAAAAAATCCTTGTTTGACTTGAAAGGTAGAACCGATCGAATTCTAAAACTATCGAAAGATGTGAGCCTAGAAATTATACGGTGCGATTAATTTCGTCTTATTGATAATGATGAAAAAAAACAAAAGGAGGAGATTTCTAACAACTCCTGATGGAATCCAATGGGCCTAATTTAGATGATATTGTGCGATTAATTAGTTGGTTTTATATAGCAAAACATAGCATAATCCATCCACGTGGGAGTCTAACATGCTTGATACACATGCCAGCTCTATGCTGACATGGAGTTGGATCCTGTCCCCACCATTACATAAAATGCTGTCACATGGAGAGAATTTCTTCCAAATCTCAAGCTTCATTCGTTTCACGAAAAATGTGACGTTTCTTTAAAATATTTTTCAAGAAGTCATTTTCCAGAAAAATGACAATATTTTTCGATGTTTGACTGAAATATAAAAATGAACTAAAAAAATAATATCCATTGTTTGGTATGAAAATTTTGATTTCATTTTTTTGAGGAAAATTACCAAAAAATTCAAAATTCAAATTTTTTTTATTCTTTAATTTTAATTTTCTTTCGTTTTCGTTTTCGTTTTCGTTTTCGTTTTCGTTTTCGTTTTCGTTTTCGTTTTCGTTTTCCTTCATCCTCGGCCGATTGCCAGACAAGCAAGGGAGGTTTCGGCGAATTAGGTGAGGGCCTCACCTAGCTCATCGAATCTAGTGAGGCTCGAGCTTGCCTGAGGAAGAACATCATTAATTAGCTCGCTGACTTTGGCCAGGTGGTTGAGGAAGAAGAAAAAAGAAAATAAAAGAAATAAAAAAGAAATTATTTAATAATTCGATTTAAAAACTAAATAAAAATAATTAAAAGGAGCGTACGAAGGAGAACATGCTTGGTCTAGGTAAAAGAAAGATGAGAGAAAATGATTTTCTCTTTTCAAAAACAAAGAAATCATTTTTCTAACTTTTGAAGGTGTTTTTATCATTGACGGAAATTTTTTTTCTTGACTAATTTATTTTCTATGAATCAAATGCCGCAAAATTTGAAATTCTTTTTCTAGAAGTTGTTTTCCGTAAAACAAACAGAGTACCAGTTCTGTTTTTGTACACTCGTGTATATCAATACTTAGTAACGAATTTGTCTCAAATTTTAAATATATAAAAAAAAAATGCCCGAACTTCATATATGACCAGATCGTCTTCATTGCTGTGCGCTCTCGCTTCCACATGGTGCCACGTGAATAGCGGACATAGGCTATTTATCTCTGCGTAGATTCCTCATCAGTCCGTAATAATAAAAAGAATGTCTGTTTCTACAATCACTGCTTATGAAAATTTAACTTCTCACAAACCCTAAAAGCACATTATGACAATCCTAGGAAGGAAAAAAAAAAATCAGACATATTTAATACAATACTCATAAATAAAAAAAGTGCGAAAAAAAGGAGAAAAGAAAGAGCAAATCAACCATTATTAATGGCCCGTCCCATCTCCACAGCGAAAGGCAAACTCTCTCGTGACCATATATATTTGTTAGAGACCAGGAGAACCACGTAGAGAGTCCGATAGACGCAGGCTCACCAACAGGACCGAGCCGCACCGCCGCACTGCCGCATAGCACAGCCATTGGAAACTCCTCCTCCACCCTCCTGGGAGGCCGTTTACGCTCCGTGCCGTCCATCTCCGCCA
Source organism: Metrosideros polymorpha var. glaberrima (assembly GCA_001662345.2). NCBI lineage: Eukaryota > Viridiplantae > Streptophyta > Magnoliopsida > Myrtales > Myrtaceae > Metrosideros > Metrosideros polymorpha. Next base: position 15,817,661 of record BCNH02000004.1, on the reverse strand, counting down.
TGGCGGGGCAGTCGCGGAAGTGGATGATCCTGGTGGCGACGATCTGGATCCAGGCATTCACGGGGACCAACTTCGATTTCTCAGCCTACTCGTCGAGCCTCAAGTCGGTGCTCGGTGTCTCGCAGGTGCAGCTCAACTACCTCGCGGTCGCCTCCGACCTCGGGAAGGTCTTCGGGTGGTCATCGGGATTGGCCTTGATGTATATGCCCTTGTGGGTGGTGCTCTTCATGTCGGCCTTCATGGGGCTCATTGGCTATGGCCTCCAATGGCTCGTCATCAGGGAAATCATAACCCTTCCTTATATCCTGGTATGTATCTTGATCCTCGCCTGTCTCCCTCTCGAATCAAAGAAAGAAGAACGGGGTAAAAAATTAATTTGGGTGATTGAAATTGTATTGTGACTGCAAGAATTTGGAAGGATTTGAGTCTTTTTCTTATTTATTTTTGGGTGTCTTGCCCCTTTTGGGATCTTCTGGGTCCACTAAATTGGTGCGATACAACAAGATTAGGTTCCTTTTTTCTCTTCTCTCCATGCTGATACTGCTGTTCTTAATTGTCTTTTTGGTTAAAAGAAAAATCATTGTTTTAACTCTAAGTTCATCATAACTACAGTGGTACTAAACAATCAATCAGAGAGCAGAAAATGAGATGGCCCTACCATCACTTACACTAGTTATATGCACTAGAATAACGTTAAAGATAGAATATTTACTTATTAAGTCGCATTGCACGACTCTCTTGCATCGTTGTGCTCGAGCTCATACGAAAATTTCACAGGCAATGTTCTTAATATCCTGCTCTTGATTAGGTTCTGGTGACTGGTGAGTTCTTGAAAAATAGAAATGTTTTGAGAGGGCTTCAGATTTACCATTCTAGAGGTCCCTATGTTTCCATCTGGGTGGCCTGAGTTGGAGATTTTGACCTCTTCCTCATTTTCAAATGACTGGTTCAGTTTTCTTTCTTCTTCTCTCTCTGTTTTATTTTTTATTTTTTTCAATAAATCACAGCCACGTCTTTTAGTTCTCCATCTTGTAATTTTGAACGCATTTTAAGGGGTGAATCTTGCTTCCTTCGCTTGCAAATATCTTCTAGTTGTCCGGGATGGCTGCAAAAAGAAGCGGGGCACTCCCCGGTTTGTTTTTTGCAAGTACAGCTAAAACGGTAGAATATAGTCGACACGAAAACATAGTAATAATCAAGGTGGATCGCTTGGTGAATGTACGTCTGGTGGGAATCGTGTTCTTTTTTTCTTTTTTAATAAATTTTGCTGCCGGTAGTGTGTAATATAAAATTCTTTTTCGTACTCTTAATCTCTTTATGTAACACTGCCTTGTTCATTTTCCCCTGGCCACAACACTTTTTTGAGCTTAGAGAAAAGAACGAAATTAGGTTTGGCACTTTCACAGGCTAAATCACAAAAATTTTGGACTCCACAGTGACAATAATTTATTGGACTTTTCAGGTTTCGAGCCCTTTCTTTTCCTTTCCCTTGTCTTTTTCTCTCCAAAAACCCTTTTTCTTTTTTCTTTTTTCGTTTTTCTTTTTGTTTAATGTGGTGGGACCTTGAATGTGTTGTGGCTATCAGAGATTCAGTCAGAGTATTCAATGGAATATGATTTTCTTGTTTGCTTATTCTTCTCTCTCTGCAATGGAGTCTCTCTTTGCTTTTGAATTTTATCATCTCGATTCAAGGGAGACTAGCGTTGGGGCACGTACTTGCGTGCCAGATTATGGATAGAAAAAGATTTTTTTTAAAAATTTGGTGATTATCTAACTATAAGATTGTAGTAACTGGTTATTGAATATGTGTCAGCTAGGTGATTATTTTATGAAAAGAGAATCATGGCTTTATTTTGGGAAGCTACAAAAAAATATATATAATCATATTTCATCTCATTACCACTTACCCTCCTATACTTTGACAACCACTAGTCAACACATTGAGTTTTGTCATTGGAGACTACTTTCTATTTCCACATAATTATCTTATTTACAAAAAACGTCATTCTATTTCCGATACTGCCCTACCCAAGTCCTAAATTTCCTACCGCACCAAACACCAAAACTAAACTCAAAACATAACCGCCGAACCCTAAACTCAATTGCGCCGCCGGTCGTCGCTAAAGCCTTTCGACTCTGTGCCCACCATCACAATGGCGGTGGATGGTGGTAGCCATGAAAGAGGTGAGGGTTTGGGGGTGATTGAGGTTAGGGTTCGTAGGGGACTTGGGGGATCGAAATTTCGAAAAGGGGCAATTTGGTCTTTCAGCAATGAGATTTTGTTAGAGGATGATAAGTGATATTTCATAAAGTAGAGGAGGGTTAAATAGTGACTTTTGGTACTCTATGTATTTTGACGTAAGGATAATAATGGAATATACAAAGAAGTGAGACAGACATAAGTTATACAACTATTCCCTCGATAATACAGATATAGACGTGGGTAGTTTTTATTTTATTTTATGTGTGTAGTTAATTTATGAAGTAGGTGGTTATGGAAGATTTGTGGCATTTGTTCTATGTAATGGAAGAGTAATTTATTAGGAAATCTAAAAGTGACACAAAATGGTGTTTCGGCTAAAATATGTCGATATAGAAAGAAGCAATATTGATGGGTCAATTTACACATGCACTATGTTTGATCCCGACAACATTCAACATATAAATTTTGAAGAAAAAGCAAGGAGCTTCTCACTTGACATGGGTACTCCAATAAATCATACGAACCATGTTTTCCTAGGTCGATTCGGAACCTAAATGAGCCTAAATTATGAGAATTTGGAATTTCTGCACAATTGGATGAAACAGGCTGTTCAAGAGATAATATGTGATAATCTAAACTCTACATACCCTCAAATATATTTTCGTCGTCGTCATCCGGATGTTATGCTTGCGAAGAAGTCATGTATCTTTCTATTTAGTGGTGATTAGTGTTTGTTTACACAAAATAAAATGGGCAGTAATTTTGTAAACTTACTCGATAAAGAGGCTAAATCAGTATATTTGACTGTTAACCTTTTATTTCCGCTTTTCTCCTTTTGTGTGCCTCACATACAATTTATTTAATGTTACATTTTTTTTTGGGGTCAAAATTTAATGTTACATTTTAAGACATCAACCTGTGTTTGATGGCACGGTGACACCAACCACATGGAATTTTAGTCCCCTTCCAAAACAATCTTTTACATCAATCCCTCCGCACCTCTCAAGTACCAATCAAAGGATTACATGTGCAATTTCGGGGTGCTTATTTGACAGAAAAAGTCGATATTTCAAAAATTATTTTCCTAAAGAGATTATTTGTATCGTCTTGAACAAAGATAATCGATAGGAGATGTTTTCATTTTTAATTACAATTTACACCTAAATGTTTTCATTGAGGTTGAATATGTTTTTCACTAATTCATTTTTGCTACCGTTACCGAATATTATTATAGTACCGCTTGACTGCCCATGAAATTTCCTTTTTTCCTATCCTAGAAAGAGACAATTTCTAGGGTTTTAGGCATCACTCTCTCTCAAATAAATAACCATTTTTAAGGTGTTATGGGAAACTAGATCCACTCATTGGCAAAACTCAATTTCTCCTAGTAGATGCAACTCCTCTATGATGCCATTTAATGCGAAAGTGATACTCTCGTGCAGGACACTTATTGAATAAATTAGCTCATACGTACACGACAAAGTCTAGCCATGATAACACTGAGAGAAATGGGACACATTTCTCTTGAATGTCTAATGTTTTCATCTGATGTGCCGGATCAGCTACTGAATGACGTATCTACATTACTCTAACCAAAGAGGCCGATAGTGTATGGTTAGACCTACACTTATTGAATAAATTGGTTGTGGCAGGTCTTTCTTCTATGCTTGTTGGCTGGTTGCAGCATCTGCTGGTTCAACACCGTGTGCTTCGTCCTATGCATCCGGAACTTCCCGGCCAATAGGGCGCTCGCACTGTCCCTCACGATCAGCTTCAACGGCGTGAGCGCCGCCCTATACACTCTGATCGCCGACGCGATCGACCCATCCTCCAGCGCTCTCTACCTCCTCCTCAATGCCCTAGTCCCCCTTATCACCTCCTTCATGTCCCTCATCCCGATCCTCCGACAGCCCTCCCTCGACCCCCTCCCGCCCGACGCGGTCGGCCACAACTCCCTCATCTTCCTCATCCTCAACATCCTTGCCGTCATCACGGGCATCTACCTCCTCCTCATAGGCTCAACCGCGTCCGGCACCGACTTGGCTCGCCTCCTCCTTGGCGGAGCACTGTTTCTACTGTTCTTCCCGCTATGCATCCCTGGAATTGTGTACGCTCGGGCCTGGTTCCGCCAGGCGATCCACTCTAGCTTTTGCATTGAGGGCACATCGTTCGTCCTGGTCGACGATGACGACCTTTCGTTGCATAAAGAGCTGATAACCTGCGAGGCAAGCATTCACGAGAATGGACTGACGCACCTGATCCGTGATAACGGGTCGCCGTACGGGCTGACGAGGCACAAGGGCGAGGGATGTTGCGAGAGCATTGTGGGGAGGCATCAACTGGCAATGCTTGGTGAAGAACACCCTGCAAAATTGCTCGTGAGGAGGTTGGATTTCTGGTTATACTACATTGCATACTTCTGCGGAGGGACCATTGGACTAGTGTACAGCAACAACCTAGGCCAGATTGCTCAATCCCTCGGACAGAGTTCGAACACCACGGCACTTGTCACGCTCTACTCAGCCTTCTCCTTCTTCGGCCGCTTGCTCTCCGCCGCTCCCGACTACATTCGCACGTAAGTAAACTAAGGTCATTGCACTTAATTTCAAATCTTACGTTTCCAATTACATGTAAAAGGAGTAATTATGATGTATGTAAAATACTGTTAACTTGCTAACCAATTTGATCAAATGTTGCCTATAACCCGAATTTTGTCCTTTCGCAGGAAGTTCTACTTTGCAAGGACCGGGTGGTTGACGGTCGCGCTCTTGCCCACTCCGGTTGCCTTCTTCCTCCTTGCCGCATTGAGCAGCAGTACAGCATTGCACGTGAGCACCGCCTTAATTGGGCTTAGCTCGGGGTTCATATTTGCAGCGGCGGTGTCGGTCACATCCGAACTGTTCGGCCCCTACAGTGTCGGGGTGAACCACAACATCCTCATCACCAACATACCCATTGGGTCACTGTTCTACGGGCTCCTCGCAGCCATCGTCTACGACGCAAACACGAGATCCGGCTATGGCATAAGCATGGTCACCAATTCGACAGTGTGCATAGGGAAGGACTGCTATTTCCTAACGTTTGTGTGGTGGGGATGCATTTCGGTTGTGGGATTAGCCTCTAGTTGGTTATTGTTCTTGAGAACCCGACCCGCTTACAATCGGTTCGAACACAATCGGATCATCTCTAGTCAACTGGATCTAGGACAATAATGCAGTTGAGACTAATAGGGAAAATTGATTACAGTTTAATTTAGATTTTGAGTACGTGCTTAACTCGGTCAGCGTTGACTGTATAAATGTATCATGAAATTTTGCTTGGGGGCTCTGAGTCTTGAGAGAGGGTGCGGTTGGACAACTTCTGAGTATAGTTGGAACTCTGCCGCTGTTAACAAAATCAAGGATGCAGTCCATTTGGGTGCTTTTTAATAACAAATTGAAACATTGACTATTCTTTACTGATTTATCATGTTTTTTTTTTATTTGGTGACTTACCAACTTCGCTTCAGATTAAGTAATCCGATAATTAAAGTTGGTAAATTGAAATCAACCATATAAACATTGGTTACTAACTCAAATGAGAGCAACTAAGAAGTAGTTGATAACTTAATCTGAGAAATAGTTGGTAATAGCAGGAGTTGGTAAATTTAAGGCGCAATTAAGAAAGGCAGATAATGCAATTGAAATTAATAGGGAAAGTTGATTATAGATTATTAAGATCTTGAGTACGTGCTTAACTAGGTTATCGATTGACTTTATAAATGTATCATTAAATTTGGCTTAGGAACTCTAAGAGCCTATTTGGTAACTGTCATGTTTCTTTGATTTGTGTTCTTTTGTTCCCGAAAACATAAAAAGAACGGAAATCGGTTTGGTACAAAATTGTTCCTAGGAACGGATTTGGAACAGAATTGTTCCTGAGAACAAATTTGGAACAAAGACAAAAAGAAAAAAAATCTACTTCTTTGTTCCCGAGAACATAATTAGAAAAAAATATATTTTTACTCAGAAATTGTTCCTGGAAACAGAATTGTTACCAAACAAGGCCTAAGTCCTAACTAGAGGGAGCGATTGGACAGCATATCAAATAATCAGTTAATAGTGCTCAACTTTTGCGTATAAATGTTCTTTTGAATTCTAATCTAGCCATATTATAAGAACATATGAACAAGAGTCCCTTTTTACTAGTAACCAATCAAGCTCCTTTGCAACAAAAGAAAAAAAAAATCGAGCTCCTTGTCTTATCCATTAAAAAAAAAACTCTTATCTTTCGTTGTCCCACTTCTTGAGTCGTGCCGAATTTCAATGAGATCAATAAGGTTCAGCACAACTTTGTATTTATTGTTTAGTGTTCTAGAGACAATTGCATAATTAAAAACATTGGTGGAACAGCGGAAGCAACAGACTGATAATAGTGTAGCACCCCGATGAACAAAACAACATAATTGTTTCTACCTTGGTCACCCCATACATCCGCAAAACAACAAAGTGACTTCTTGATGATTGCTTATTCATTGTCTTGCCCACAGACCTAATTTATAAAAAGATAAGTGCACCAAAAGTCCTAAAACTTGTCGCGAAAGTGTATTGGAATCCTAAAACTTGCAAAAGTGTAATCAAGTTCTATAACTTGTCAAGTTGGTATAATTAAGTCCATTCATTAACTCCATCCAATTTAACTAATAGAAAATGCTGATGTGGCTTATTTCAATCATTTCTCTCTCCTACGTGGCTAACAACTTAAGTGAGGAAATCTATGTGTGTAACACGACGCCGTTTTGGTACATGCAAAAACGTCTTTTTTTGCACTTTGCCCCAAATTGAATCTAGAGCCCTTACGAGCAATCTCTCTTCATTCCACCAATCAATGTGCGATCTATTGGTATATGGAGAGGATAGGGAGTAAAAGTTTTTACCTGGGGTTTACTGAATGATCTCCTGCCAATAGCTACTTGTGTCGAGGAGTTACAAAGGAGGAGGCGGAGGGGACAAAACCAAACGATCAAGTTACCATATTAATGTCACCGGGATCTCTTGGAATTGTCCTAAATGAGAGTGAAGCATGAGTTCACTAAGAAAAGCTCCAAAACTAGCACGCTTGACAGAGAAACGGAGAGACTGTAATGCCTGTTAGATCATGTCCAAATTCTCGTCCACTTGACAGTGTTGTTCCTTGATCACGAATCCTTTACACGGTGCAGCAGATATAACATCTACAACTACAAATTGATCGGTGCCTCCTACCAGCCATTAAGACTTCGCACAAAATCAACAATTTGGTGACAAACCCAAGAAAACTAGCGGGCTCGAGGAATTTCACATTGTGCCAGCCACAGTACGAGAATAGTTTCACTCAAGAGTTCCTTAATTTGGTGACAGCACAGAAAATCCCTGCTTTGATGGCTTATTGCATTCCTGTTTCTCTACCAAAAAGGGGAATAAAGAAAGGCAAAATTCGTCATTGGAAAGTATCGGGGGAAAATAATAATAAGCGAGTGTTGGAAAAGAGTCGCCGCATGTCCAACAAATCGACCACCATAGTTAATCATAATATACTTTACAAAAATGGCATTAAGAAAGAGATTCCTTCTCGCATGTACCCAAATTTAACTTATACAATGTCATATACACTTAATTTGACAAAATAAATGCCCGAGGGAATCACAAAAAGGAAAAAATATATCATGAAAAAGAAAGCAGGGGGTTGAATAGATGACTTGCCACAAGTGGAAGTTTTGTTGACGTGGAGAAACAAATTTCCGACCGCATCTGTGCAAAATAATGACACCACAAGTCTTGCTGATGCTCGACCACATGCTCAGAAGTCGAGGGAGCTCAGTGGCAGCGTGTTTCTGATTGTCCACATATCCACTTAAAAGAATGAAGCCAATTTCGACAAGAGAAATGCTTGGACTCCTGAGTTCCTTCTCACTCCATCATTCGTTCACCAACTTTACATTCATGGATGTGAATCTCAACATATCCGTCTTCTCATGAGGAAATTCAATCGGAGTTGGAATCATATAAATCACTTGGGCAAGGGGTCATGACCTCAGACTCAAGTAACTGGAGCACCCTGTGCATGGTTGGCCTATCCTCTGGGCTAGAGGAGACGCACTTAATTGCGATACCAAGCAGAGCATCAAGACTATCCATCTGCACACCCTCACACTGTGGATCGACAATCTCTCGTTGCCTAGTTTCTGTGAGGAGGAAGTTTAACTGCCAAGAAAAATGGATGAGTACTATGCCTATACTTATCACAATCACACACTCGCATGCATGTAGAACACAATCACGTGCATTGGCATCAATCTGGGTGGTTTCTGGAAGCAGTGGAATTATTTACTCGGAAAGACCAGAGGAGAAGTATGTTCCAATGAGATATAATTAGAAAAGGGCATCCAGCTTTCACTTATTTAATACATGGGACTAGAGTATCCCAAAAGTTTTGAGGAAGAAAGGAGAAAGCTAGACATCTAGATAAAGTTGATTCTTCTCTGCAGATATGAACAACAAAACAGGTCTTAATGAGAAACCAGATCAGGTAACAAATACTGATAGTCACAATAAGCTACAAAATTCCAGTAAAGTTGCCATAGCAGGCAAAAGGATCTTTGTAGTGTTCCTCTGCATTTACTAATTACTACAGTTTCTCACATTTAACATCTTGCTATAATGTGGAGAAGTGAAGCAAACATTTTATACACTCAGCAGAGAGAGCATCAAATACATTTGAAAGAGATATTTAGACTACTACAGAGTTCCATAAACCATTTCAATTTCCTGTGAAGTACACTTACATACCCTTTGCTTTCCAATTCGATTAAGTAAAGGAATCATGGTTTTCCATGGTTTGTTGACCATGGTTGATTCAATGCGTGAGACGACGAAAAGCTTTTTGCTAAGCCTTTAAAGTTTTATACACCCAAAAAGCATCCTCAGAGAACATTTTTGCGTAATTCTTGAAAAAACAATAGATCCATAAGGAGTGAACTTCCTGTGTTCAGTAGCATATCCTTCAACTAATCTTCAGAAAATTTTCAGTACTCATTTCATTTTTATTGTCCATGTTTCAACTAGAATCCTATGCCACTCCAATAATTCAAGAGAACGAGAGCCAGCAGAATGACCATCAGTTTATACTTACCCAGCCAACAATGTTAAGGCCTTTCTCTATTAGTGTAGCATCAGTCGGTCGCTTTCCACTCAGTACTTCTAGCACGAGGACTCCAAAACTATAAACGTCACTCTTTTCAGTTGCTCTACCACTTTGCATATACTCTGCATATATAGTAGTCAAGGAATTCAGGAAAGGTTAGAGTTAATAACCTTACTATAAAAGAAATAAGCCATACCAGAAAGATCCCTTGAGAGAGTTAACCTACATACTAAGACTAAACCGTAATTAACAACACAGTGTCCATAACTTACTGGATGCTGTTATGAGAAGTAAGAAGAAATATAAAACTATGAGGAATCACATCTCTGGTCCATCTACTCTGGCGCTGGTTCCTTTTTGGTCCTTGTAGTTTGTCACTTGACATATAGTTAAACTTATCTCCACAAAATTGGAGACCATCAGTGGTCCAATCACACTCAAAAAGTATGACAGAACCAAAATGGAGACAACAGGACTGAGGACTAACCTAGAAAGGCATGCACTTCAAGGGCTAAATGGCAATATAACTCCTACTGAATGCTATTGCAACTATATCCATTGTCTTACAGTTGGCTGATTCATTCCCTTGCAATTCATTATGTTACGGGTTGCACTCTCACTGCCTTATTAATTGGATTTCATGTACTTTTTGGAAAGGACTAAAAAAGGTCAAAAAACCAACAGTGTAGGGGTGAAATATCACAATGATGGGCAAAACTAATTAACATACCATTTTGCTGAAACATTAAGTGAACTTCTAAAACCATAAAGTCTTGCCCGACCACAATGACTTCCAGTCAGAGCTAACATCAAGGTCCATTTAGTCAGTCAGTCTTCTAGTGTTAACTGCTTCTATTCACTTTGTTGATTTGGTTTCATGCCAAACATCCAAGAGAACTTAATAATTAAGACAATGTCAATGCCTTGAATGCTTTCTTGATGGATTATTTTGGTTGTCAACAAAAGTGTTTAGTTATTAGGTCACTTCCCTCATTTAAGGCAACTGCATGATCACTGTCCAAGAATGAATTGCTTTGAGCAGCGAAGAGAGGATATTGATTACAGTAATAATGCCAAATGAAAGGACCATGTCCTTCAAATAGCTAAGTCAAGGTATCTTACAGTTAGACAATTTAAGACTATGGCAAGCAGAACGTCCGTTAATACAGCTAGTCACGGTTAGATGTAACATTGTTACCTGGTGCTAGGTAACCAAATGTCCCAGCAACAATGGTGGTAATGTGAGACTCCTCATCCTTCAATAATTTGGCAAGCCCAAAGTCAGATACTCGTGCCTCCAAATTACCATCAAGCAAAATATTGCTCGACTTTATGTCGCGGTGAATGATTCTTGGGGAGCAATCATGGTGCAGATACGCAAGTCCTTTAGCTGCTCCTACAATGATATTACAACGCGTCTCCCAGTCTAATTGCTCTGATCTTTCTGCATGAGAAAGCACATAAAGTAATTTTTATTTTTTTGGTCATAAGCACATCAAGTAATTGAAAAGTCCAACATACCCAATAAATGAGCAGTGCTACAAGATGCTTATGTTAAACTATCCTATAGTTTATTGGACAATAATGAGGCTATATGTTATCCATTTAACAGAAGATATTACAACAGCTCTTTCTATTGCCATACAAAAAAATGAATGATACGACCAACAGTCTGATGCAGCTCATATCACCAGGCAAAGGTAGCACCTCTCCCAAATTGAAAATGATGCTCAATTGATGTAGTCATGACAATCCTTCAATTAACAGAGGTAAAAAAGACAACTTCTGCAAGGTATAAAAGTAATTCATGGACCACAAAGTTAATCTCTACAGGTTTGTCCCATTCCATTACCAAAAAATTCTTTATTTGTGCCAGTAATTGTCTCTAAAAAGGATCTGGTGGACTATTCCCCCCTGTATCTACATCAAATGGACCTAACCAGCAGTCATAGAATAATGTTAGACCTAGAGTATGCCAACGCACCGACAACTGAGTTACTATCTCTGGCCTAAAATAGATCCCCCCCACTCACCCTGCTCTTCCCATCTCTTTATATACCACATTTATAAAAAGCAGAGGTGCCACTTATCAGCTTCCAGCCTTGTTCAGAAGGTAATACCATATTCAGCAAGTCAAGGCACATCACATCATCAATAAGCATTTCCTGCCTATGGGACTAATATAAATGGTAAAACCAATAGTGTTATTTATGTCAGAAACATTTCATGCACAGAAATTGGGTGCTGCTAGTACACAAACGGCAGAAGTAACGTTGTGAGTGTGCTGCACTGCAGCTTTCTGTAAAGAGAACGTAGAAAGAGATAAACACTCACCGTGAAGTGCTTCATCAAGGCTACCACCAGATAAGAAGTCATAAATCAGTAATTTCGCCGTAGGAGAATTACAATATCCCCTCAAATTCACCAAGTGCCGATGTTTCATGCTTCCAAGAATCTCGAGCTCCCTTTCGAAGAAGCGGTCAAATCCTTCATTGATTTTGACAATTTTTTTCAAAGCAAACACATTACCATCATCCATTGCAAGCCTGTACACTGTTCCAAAACCCCCACAACCTATTATGTGTTCCTCATTCAGTATCTCCAATTTTCTTATAATGTCTTTTGAGGAATATGGCAAGTCTCCATGAAACATGACAACTGATGCACCTGAAGCAGCAGAATTATGTTTGAGATTACAAAAGTCAACAAACTTACATGATATGAATAGCAAAATAAAATATGCTCAACAAATATCTTGATTTTTTTGTAACAGCACGCACCGCCATTAATATTTATAGCAAAACCTTTGGTGTCATTTTTGCCAAATTTCTTGTACAGAAAACAACCCCAGAAACACATGAGGGCCACCAAAAGCAGTGCGCCCACAGTGGCGGATGCACTTATAAGCAGTCGGCCAGAGTTCTTCTTTACGCCTAGACTTTGGGCTGAAAAACATGAAAACATCATGGATAAGAAATAGAACACATTCAACTTCAGAAGTTCCAATCAGCACATATAGCAAATACCTGATGTAGGAGACTGGGAATTTGCAGAAGGTCCTCCATTACATGCCGCATTGATCTGTTTTCCACACAGACCCTTATTACCTGTAAAGCTGCAAAAAGTTTTTCTCGTCAACCGGTAAACTGCAGCAGAATGCTGTAGATTATAATGCGTTAAAAGAAAAGGAACGAATATGAAAGATCATCTGACTGCACTTACGAGCTTTCTGGGAAGTTGCTGAGCACACCATCAGATGGAATTGCTCCAACAAGAAAATTAGCAGACACATTGCTTCACATACAATCAAATCATAATGAGAATGTTAGAGTGACATTTTCCAATAAATTATAATCAAACTTCTATTGTCTAACGTCAATAACAAACTTACAAGGTAACAAGTTTATTCAACTTTCCAATAGAAGGAGGGATTAAGCCGCTAAGAGAGTTGCCTGATATATCCCTGAAAAGTCAAAGAGAGAACTAAATAATTCAAAAAGAAGAACTATCGGCACATTTCAGATGACTCATGCACTCTCTCCCTCTCTTTGGGGGTGAGTAAAAGGACAGTTACATAGAGCTCAGGCCCATTGCTAGTATAATTCACCTACAAGATCCTCAATAAGGAGTACAAATAACTCACAGATTTCGTAGATTGGAAAGATTTCCCAACTCACTGGGTATTAGACCACTTAGGTAGTTACCCTGCAAAAAACTGCCAAGAAAACAAGCTTGCTTGAACATTAACGAGACATAAAAAGGACAGTACTCAAATAAAACTTCCAAAAAGGAAACCTAAACCACCACACGTGCATGATGGCCTAGAATTTCATTTAATACAATTTTGCGATGTGTCAACAGCGGCTTAAAAAGAAGTCCCATCTCTGTAAAAGAATCAAAAGAAAAAAGAAAAAGAATATCCAGATTCTATAAAGGAAAATGGGAACAACAAGCACAGCCATCCTGCAAATGAAGAGCTGTTTCAATCGAATCCAAGTTAGAACTTACATTCCCAGCAACTCTGTGCAGTTTCCCAACTCAGAAGGAATTGCCCCATAAAAGTTGTTGTCATGAAGAGATCTTTAGCAAAATACACATATAAAGCATTAGATATAGAGGGGAAGAAGAAGAGACAGAAAAGCAGAAGGAAATTCACGATACATACAGAATTCTCAAGTGCTCAAGCTTCCCAAGATCAGGTGAAATGGATCCACTCAATTTGTGATAAGAAAGACTCCTGTGATCAACATAAGGGAAGTTTTTCGGCAAATCAATATCAGAGAATTTACTTTTGCTTGTTTCAATCTTTTGGAAGCAAACATATTAAATCTCTCAAAGAAAGGAGAGAGAAGAATAGGACAATTTATTATGCCATCAATACACTAATGATTCTCAAGGACTAGTTTAAGGTAATCCAATAAAAAAATGAGGCAGGTCTCATTTCTTTGGGATGGCAATCATGGGAGATCAAACCATATGACTGAATGCATCGCGGGAATCCCGTCATCTATGCAAGATATGCATGCAGAGGAATCATGTTTAACTTAACGATTACTGGAAAATTCTAAACAGTATATCATCCGATCTCAACCCATTTCTAGTTAAGCAAAGTTCAGCCTAAACCGTAAACCTTTTTCTGGTCATGGCAGTGCCCTAAAAGCAGATCTGTTCGAGCCACCATAAATTTTCTTATTAGTGAAAAGAACCTCAAAATGATCACCCGCAAGCTATGCATCCCATTACCAAGCAATATTCCATAAACACCAAAGACTACAACCGCCAAGCCTTACACTGATTGGCATGAGGAACATAGATCCTCTTACGCTATTTCACTCGATTTTTGTTGTAGTCTTCAATGAGATCTAGATATTCAAAGTATTTTACCATAATCTCCTTATACATCCAATTAAGATCTCAAACAGCCTTGCGTATATAATATATAAAAGACATAATTGAGTTTTGACAGAGTTATAACTTTAGTAGAGACACTTACACTTGTCTACCATTTTCAGGCTAGATCGAGGATCAGTTTCAAGTCCTTTTCTCTTTACTCTTGTATTAGACAAGCTCATAAAAACTATTCAGGATAACATTGTCCCGTGTATGCCTCTGAGGTTAATTGACTTTATCTGCAGTGCATGAATAAAAAATCTCCATTGTGTTGTTCTGGTGGACACTTAGGAGTGCACTTGGCTATCATGGGTTATAGGAGGATCTATTGGGGGTTTGCACTCATAATATAGAATGCCAACTACTAAACTCATAGTATATTTTAGCAATATACAGAGTGGTAGGTAATACTCCATCATTTCTGAGTAGTATATATAGGCAGAGGAATCTTGTAGTTGCTTCTTCAATTGAAATTTGAGATGACTAAATACTTTATTAAACTACATGTTAGGATGTTCTTTTCACTTTGAAAAGCTCAAAGTTCTACAAAGAAAACCTGCATTCTTGCTCTAAAAAATAATATCTCTTGCTAGTATTTCCCAATGGCCTCACCATCCTACCAAGCACTCACCTTACTCGTGAAAAAAACGAAGGCTAAGAGACAGTATAGGAGCATAAGATTTTCTTAAGGCAACATAGCTAAGCAATGATGATAACAACTTCGACAAAGAGAAGATAAGCAGATACGCCATTGATAAAAAAAGTTCCCTATATTTCACACACAAGTATGTCAGCTGAGGTTTGAGCTCACAGTGCTAACATGGTATCTGCTTGATACACCCTTTTCAACCTGGTAGAAAGTGAATTGGTCCAAAGTTTCGTGAACCAAACTAAACTTGAAATATAATGGTCAGGTCACACATCAAGAAGACCTTGTAGTCCACTCTATCTCCAAAAGAATAATTACAGAAATAATAGGAAGCCATGTGCAAGAGGATTAAAGAAAAGTTCTCCAGATAGGTTTAGAGCTTACAAATATATTACATTCTTCGACACAGGATCACAAGTCACTCCTTTCCATTTACATGGGTCAGGATCCTCCGGTCGCCATTGAAGAAGGATGTTATCTGAACTAACAACTGCAGATCTAAAGCTCAAAAGCGCCTCACCTATGAATGTATGAGTAAGATGTCTCAGTAAAAATGCTCATGTAGATCCAAGACGATGTCTAGTACATATTCCCACTTTCAAGAAACATGAGCACATTAATCCTAAAAAACACTTTTCTATTTGCTTTTTTATGCATGTAGCCAAAGAATGAAAATTAGCCAGAATGCCAAAGAATGAAATTTCAACTTTCACAAATTAGACCTGATAAGCAATGTACAACTATGAGAGATCTGATCCACAGGAATAGTAGTTCAACTATAACATAATTGAATGATACCATCTCTAATGGAAATGATATCAAAATGGGTACAACATAAGTATAGGGCAACCACAATGATACTCTAATGACAACACTTTGAGTAGAAATTTTACATCAGCATTTAAAATTTTGATAAGTGAAGAGATCAAACCAACAGTTCACCGTACCATCAGGGCTGAGAGCTGTACTTTTGTTGATTGAGCCGTGAAGCAGTAAAAGGCAAAGCAACCATACTCCTTGGTGATTCATTTGACAAGTGCCCATTATGGCACTGGTCAAGCATAAAAAAGCTACTCCAAATCATCTGATGTGCCAAGCTCTAGAACAATTGAATTGTACATATAGCTACAACTGCAAAGATGCCATCTCGAAGGAAAGAAATACGATAAAATCCTGCAGGAAAGATAAAGAAGGAATTAACGAAAGGCATTTAGAAACTTAATCAGTCATTAAGTTTAATGAGCTTAAATTAAACTGATGTCCAAATCACTCATAGCAGAAAACATCGATTGTCTTAAACAAGTAAAGCAATTACATTGTTACAAAATAAACACCCAAACGGACAACCAATAAACCCTTCAATCATTTAACTGCACTATAATGTGGCAAAAAGCAAGGGGATTGATGTAAATTCCTATTGAGTAATCCCATCATGATATGAATGCTTGGATAACAGCACTAACTCCTTCCTTCAGACCCACTCTAAAAGCCAAAGATACAAAATTGCTTTGACATTTCCAAGATGCCCACATAGAATTTCAGTAATTACAATAGTAAGTACCTAGCACTAAGAATTGGAACCGAGATTGACAATTTAAAATGTCCGAGTACATTGAAAAACTTTTGATCCTTGCAGGGCATGGCAGAACCAGGAAAAATCAAGCCATAAAGATGGAGTTTCATAGTTTTCTTCTCATTTCCAGAAGTTGTCGACGTTAGCAATAATCACCAAACAAAGTTATACTGCGGAGACACACCTAGGGAGTAGCTTCATCACATACACAGTATCCAATCCATTCCCAAGAGTAGAATAGCTTCAGACAAATCGTGAAAAGGCAAAGAAGTCACGACTGCACGGTGCGAGAAAAATGCCAAATAAACCAACTCCAGGATCAGCCGTGACACCAAATCCCAATAATAGCATCTTGATCACAGCGGCTACAGTTCCCCCAATTCAGCACCAAGAACTTCGAAATGAGTAACCGGCACTAAGAACCACCACGATTAACCCAACTCATTTTGTTCTACCAGAAGCTACTCAAAATGTTCCACAAGCACGAAGCTCTGAGCACTGAACAGCTTCCAGACACGTGCCATTCGACGCGTTTCACCACCAAACACGAGGCACGAGCGCGCAATCGAAGCAGAAGACCAGGAATCGACTAATTTGGACCAAACCAAAACGAACGACTACCGACATCCGAGCTGAAATCAAGCTCGGCTCTCGACATCGCAAAAGAAAATCGAACAATGCATAAGAATTAGAGAACGCCAAGGCGCACCTCGAGCCGATCCGGGCGATGCCGGAGGAGTTTGCCGGAAATGCAGGTCTACGGCCGCTAAACGGGGACGATGAACGGCAAGAAATCGCCGCTTCCTCTGAGATTTGTGCGATTGCCAGGGAAGAGAGAGAGTGAGAGAGAGTGTTGTGTGTGTGTGGATGCGTTTGTGTGTGGGGGAAGAGATGCTTGGAATTTCAATGTGGGCATCGGAGTAGCCAATGAGAGCAGAGTGGTGTCGCACGTGCGAGGGAGACCTCTGGTACGTGCGACCGACGCTCTGATTGGCATTTCCATTTTTAATTCTTTTTTTTTCTTTTGCCGGAAATTCATTTTATAAAAATTTATTTCCGTTCTATAAATTGGCTCTTGTGTCTCATCCGTTGTTCTAGAGCCGAGACCGACCAAACCCCCCCTCCACATCGACAGCCTGTCATGTGCTCTCTCTCTCTCTCTCTCAATTATGCAAAAATCAAAGTTTACACGGGTCTAGAATTGATCAACGGGTCGGGTCGGGTCATAAGGACGGACTTCCACTATACCCGTGTAGTAAAAATCAAAAATACCACTAATGTGAAACATATACCATTTGAACTAAATGAATTATTCGGATGACATGGAATTTGTTAAAACGAAAATATTAAAAAATTCAATATAGAATTTGAAGATTATATTTTCTCTTACATGTTTCAATCAATTTCTTGTACAACATCTCACTTAAAATGACGTCTCAAATCAAGACGTGTTGTAGGCATTAGGAGGTTAAGGGTTCAAGTCCCAACTCTAGCGCATCTCAAGCATAGGTGTAGCCACTTGTAAGCATCGGCTTCTGCCGAAAAGCTTATCCCTTAATACCCCGTGACGCCCCCCCCTTGACCCACCCGAACACATCTTCAGTCAAGACGGATGAATCGCGGGCATGAGATTGTGGCGACACAGCCACCGCCATAGAGGAATGTAAGGTGCGGTAGTGATTGTGCGTCGCTCACTGAAGAGGACACGAGTGACTTCGAGCGCCAAGGGGCAGCTCACGAACCCCGCTTCAAGGGGCGCAAGCCTATCTGAAGCCAAACCAAGGCGCCATACTTGGCTCGCCGGTGGCGGAGACGGACACAAGATGCTGCAGAAGAGAGGCACAGTTGGAGGACCTGGTGGTAGTTATCCGTTGCCATGGAGAGAAATAGAGATGCATAATGGGACTTACAGAAGGTAGAAGAAGAACTCCATTAAATGATAAATGGCAAGACCATACCGTCGATGAACTTAAGGAACAATGTCCAACCGACAGTGATGTGAGAAATTTTAAATGTGCAGTTTCATCTGGTGTATCTAAATATTGTCGACAAAAGCCAAACTATTATCTCCTTCTTGCATGTTAATGATATGGGAAGCGTTTCAATATAATGAAAATGCAAAGTAGTTGACCAGTTTCAAATGAATGTTAATGGACAAGTCGACAGTTAGTAGAAAGTTCAACAATGAATGTGTGTGAATCAGACGGCAATGTGCAATCTCCTTGCTTTTTGACAGGGAGGTTTCTTGGAGTCAACATCTACACATCTTGGAACAGCAAATGACCTAACTGTTTAATGGTATAATGGTATTATAATCGGTTTAATTTTCATCGCCTCCGACTTTACAGAGTATAGAAACAGTACGATCAACAACGCATGGATTACATAAATCTCACCGGCATGAAGTAGATCTCAATCTTACTCATCCACAAATGAAGGAACAGAAATGTGATAATCAAAACTTGCTCGTCATCATGCCATTCCATACAATTAGCTGATAGAGAGAACGGGGCGAATTCGAGAGGCCTTCCCATGTCACCAACTACAAATACCCTACGAAGGAAAAGGATTGAAGAGGAGATAAAAGGAATATGCCATTGTTCTTCCCAAGCTGTACAGCAGGCAATTGGCCTATGCTACATGTAAAGAAACAATGGCCTTAAACTAGGAATTCGGAGAAGCTCAAAATGTTCCCATCGGTTCATTCATATGGCAATGGAAATAGGCTCATACCGAAACCTGCCAATGAGCCGAAGCAGTACTTCCAATTCGTTAATTGAAAGTGCTGACTGTTGTGACTAACTTGACCATTCTGTGCTATGGCCGAGCCCACTATGGTGTATGCAAAGCGATTCTTTTGGGTATGCGATGGTTCTGTATCAACAACAAAACCCCGCCATGTTGCTCACGCGTGCTTTCCCATAACAGCTTCCTTCTGATTCATCATCATCATCTCGTGAAACTTCTCACGTTTAGCAGCCCTGATGTCGAGTATGCTAGGTGGCATTGGTTTGAGCGAGCCATGCAGCTCGACTAGTTGGAAAAACTCTTGTTTTGTTAAGCTTTTCTTCCGAACCAATTCATCGACCACCGCATCCATAAGCTTCCGATTCAGCTGAAGGATCTGATAACACAGAGAAATATTAACATGACAAGGACAGAGCAAAGAGGGGAACAGAACATTTCATCAAGACAGTTTGTTACCTCCTTCGCACGATTGTAACATTCATTCACAACCCGTAGAGCCTCCAGGTCAATTTCCTGAAATTTCATAATTTGCTTATCATATGCACTGCGATGCACAAATAGCAAGAATTGTAATCTAGACTAGACAACTTATTTGACTTAATCTACTTGGAATAGTTAAGACAGTTTTGAGTCGCTCTCGGAAGTCATATAATAGCAACAGGTAGCACGCAAAGGGAACATGCTGAGGGATGTTGTAAAAGGAAGAGTAACACTAAATGTAGTATTTGTCTATATTTATGATTTGACTCCATAATTCAAAGCAAAAAGAGTTGAATCTCTCTAATGGGAGATTTCAAACCACACCCCCAGATTTCAATCATTATGTATCAAAGTCTCATAAGTTACCAAACAATTAGCTGCATGAACTAAATGACTTTACCTAGTGTATCTACTCTATAAGGTTGTGTGATGTCCAATATGATATTCATTGCATGCACTAATAAAGTCTTCAGCCCAAAAATCATGATACCCAAATTGTTAACTAAAATCTAAAGAATAAAATAGCTGTGCTTACGTTAATATGATCTGCAACCCACAAATTGGAGACCCCATAATGTTTCTCAGAGAGACCACCGAGAACATAAGTCCTTGCTGCTGACCTAGCATTATCTGCTGTTTCTGCCCATATGGTGCTCAACTGGATAATTTAATCGAAAAGCTTATTAATTAATCGGCTGAGATAGCTCAATGGAGATAAAGGCTACGATACAGAAATATATGCCTGACAAAGAATTTAGTACGACAGCACCGTACATGCAGCAAACTTCAACTGATAGTTACAAATGACTAGCCCATTTATATTTTCAGAGCCAGTTCAGGGTGCAGAGCAATTATGGTTGTAACTGTCTACCTTCTGACAGGCTGCACTCTATTTGCAACTTCTATTGCATTTTTCAGCTATTTTCAATTGCTTAGGTTATTTCTTTTTCTGACAAAATAACAAAAGAAAAAGGAAAAAGAAAAAGAAAAATATATCTCCAATGATTTCTGTGAGAAGATCACAGAAGTTTCTACCTTCACATCCACTTGCAGCAAGCATACCAATGGACCCCACGCATAACATACTTCATCATGGAAAGCTTAAAACAGTGAAAAAAAGTTGCACAGATGGGGATGGTTTTAGCATGACTATAAGTCATATAGCACAGAAGCTTCTCTAACCTGACCCTCACCATACCAAAGCTCATCGGCAGCACGTGGAGCTAGTTGAACGGTGATATGATCTAGAAGTGACTGCCGACTGTATGATAATTGGAACAGGGTTAGATTTAAAAATCGCACATACTCCACAGTTAACAGTTTGAATCGCAATGACTTCTAAGCTAGATAAGCTTTAATGCTGTTATAACAATTCACAAAAGCAGCAAGTCAGAACTTGGAATTAAAAGAATTCATACCTCAGCATTCCTTCTCTAAACTTCATATGATCCATTTTCATCCTCACATAACCCAACTCCCTACCTGCTCTAGGAGCGATAGTGACCTACTCAGAACAATAAAGTGTTAAATAACCTTTACCAATTTCGCAATAGATATATAGCAAAGTAGTGAATGAACGGACAAGGGAAGCTCCACAGGAATTGTATCCAACTCAATTTTGAAGAGATAAAAAAGGTAACAAGGCAAAGAACGTGAAATCACCTGGACCACTTTCTAATGAGATACTACAACTTATTGTAAATCTCAATGTCCAGACCCATTAAGTACTCCACATACCTTAAGCACACAAATAACTCCTCCTATGAGCTTGAGAGTCTGGGACTCATGTTCGAATAAGTTCTCTAAAGTCCTATGCAGTGACACAAGCACAATACAGCAGTGTCCAGTATCGCATCGGATATGACTGCGCTTAAAAGGAAGGTCAAGCTAATTCTTATAACAAAGGGCAACGACATTCCAAATTTCAATCGGCCTTCTATTTGTCCCGCAAGGTGAAAATTGGGTTTCAAAAGGTCATTTGCTGTTCTATTGCCAATGTCACGTACAGTGGACATGACACCAAGAAAAAGCTATGTTTGCAAATTTGGAATTGGGATATCAAACACACAAGGGAGGTAGGAAAAGATAATAAAACAGACTAATGACAAGTAAGATAAAGACAGGATGAGTTAAAATTGCTCCAGGATCTGCACAGATATTAATGGAGAAGAAAGGTGCTTAAGAGCCATACAAACTCAATATTTCTTAGATCAGGGAAGTTGACAGCCATGACAGCCATAGCCGCTTCATTAATAGCCACTTGCTTCCATGTCTCAGGGCTCCTCTCTTTCCTGTCTAACATCCCTCTTTCTTCAATTTGTGCAGCTTGTAACAAGTCATCCGTAGTGATCTGCTTGAAAGCAACAATAATCCCATACAACATCAATGAAAGAATCCAGAAAGCTAGCACAGAAGCAGCAATTTTCTAGCATCAGGGTAGAAAACTCCGTCTACCATTAATAACAAGAGAAACTATATGCCCACTCACACGTTGAACTTGGAAAAGAAAATGTTACACAACTTTATCTAAAATGGTTTCCTGAGTGAGTAATCTTAATTTCCCCGCTGATCAAGACTAAAGTGCCTATATGGAGTTCCATTAGAAATTATCAGAAAACCAATATCAGAAGAATTCGTTGACCAAAACATTGACAAGATGCACTTTTAACAGTTGTAGATTTTTCCCCAAGAGAAGGCACGAGGAAGTTATGGGTAGGCCAAGGAAAACATGGGCATGGATGGTGACTAAGAGATAAGCAACTTCCATTTTACGGATACAATAAGAGACTCTGAAAGAACATGAACTCTTGCCAGTACGAATGAAGGAGAGTTATTTCTGTATTTATGTCATCTTCCATTAAGCTAAGCTCACTATTATCTTTTGGGTACTGATCAACAATTTATATCCTTCATCCAAGAATAACAAGCAGAACAACTACAAGCTGTTTTAAAAAAGTATCAATCTGATGCAGGACATTTTGGGCTTAGCTGACAACTTCATCTCTCACAACAAAAGCACTATCATCATAGGACTGTCTCATTTCTTAGCTTCAAGTGAACTCCACTACTCAACAATTTCCATGGTATCGTCCCTTTTGCCCAAAGAAAATTTCCCTAAAGCGCTCTCCACCAATAAACTGCTTCTGGAACTTGTAAAATACCTAAATGGAGTAGGTAATCCAATCAAGGACGCTGTCTCAACATCCATTCCTCTTGCTCAAAAAGGTGATTCATCACATAGTCCTTATTCGCAATAATTTGCACAATTGATTTCACAAGGGAACTATAACCACAATCGAGACAAAATAAGAAGTTTCACTCCAATTGAAGCATTACCTCAGTTCTTCTATCACGCATCATATTAATAGCGGCAACCTCCACAATGTTAGCTAGCTCCGCACCAACCATTCCATCAGTCATGCTAGCAACAGCAAGATAGTCCACATCCTCAGCCATTGGCTTTTTCCGAGCATGGACCTACATTGAGACCAGTCAATGGTCCAAAAATAGTATTAGCCAATGAGATAAAGAGTTGAAAAGAAAAGGACTTCCAATGACACGAAAGTAATAATAGCTCATCTTCATTTAAGAAAGTTGCCAGGTGTAATTAATCACCTTAAGAATTTCCACACGACCTATCAAGCCAGGTTTTGGGATATAGATCTTCCGATCAAACCTTCCAGGTCTCACTAGTGCAGGATCAAGAATGTCGGGCCTATTTGTAGAGGCAATTGTAATAACTTCCCCTCTTCCTTCAAACCCATCTAAGCATACAAGGAGCTGAAGCGCATTCGTGGTAAACAGCAACAAGCATTAATTCTTGGATAGGACTTGTTATATCTAGTGATTCATGGATATTTTGCAACAGCGAAGTAACTCAATGTCACAACTGACCTGATTTAGAGTAGCATCACGTTCTTGTCCGCCAGATCCCTTGATCAACCCACGTTCCCTTCCGACAGCATCCAGCTCATCAATGAAGACAACAGATGGAGCCTACAAAAATTTACGTTTTAAACTCTCTGCCTTATCAGCAACAAAACTAACAGCTCACAGAAGAAACTGAACCGATTATCAAGATTTGAAGATCACAGTATCATGAAATGAAGTATAATAAATTCTGCTATAAAGAAAGTAAGATCGGCCAAACCACAAAGGCTATGTTTGGTAGTCAGAATAAAATTCAGGATAGCATAAAACTAATCTTATCATGTGTTTGGTGCCTACCCAAGACAAGATAACGTTGGATATAACATAGATATAGCCCGGATAAAATTATGCCATGAGGAAGGTGGGATAAAGATGGATAGGATTTCAAATATCCATTGCATAAAAGTTGTTTTTTCTCGTATAATAAACTTCTTAAATTAAAAAAACTAACATGATATTTGAATATCCTTACCCAAAAAAAAAACATGATATTTGAATATAAATTATATTTGAATTCTTATATAAAAAAATTTCAAAATAAAAAAAATAACATCAAGTTCGTTTTTATTTGTTCCTATAATCAAATTTCTTTCTATCTTATAATATAAATTCAATATATATAAATATATATTCAATATTTATATTTATTGAATATTTTAGATATATTAGTATAGTTTACTAGTTAATAAATTTTATTAGAGAATGATGGAAGGGGAATAAAGAAATTTAAAAAGAAAATAATTTTAAAAAAAGAGGGAAAAAAGAATAATAAATAAGCAAATAAAAATAAAGTAGGCAAAAGTGTTGTAAGAGATTCTTACCATCTCCGTTTGTGCAATTTTTAGGTTCATTTACATTGATATGTCATTTATACCAAACAATGGACAATGATAGGATGTGAAAATATCCGGCTTGATTTCTACAATTCACCAAACGGCGAATAGGATATAGCAAAATCCCTAGATTTCATATCCTATTCTATCCTATCCTATCCTATCCTTTCTTAACTAGAAATCAAGACGACCAAACATAGCCAAATGAGTTACGATGATAAAATGAAACATGGGCAGATCAGATGAGTAATTAATAGATAAGCACCATGGACAAAAAGTGTAGCGGAACAGCTAAAGTTGAAAGTTACATTTTCTCTTGCTTCCTGGTAAAGCGCACGGACACGAGAAGCACCAACACCAACATATATTTCCACAAATTGAGAAGCGGAAATGGAGAAGAAGTTTACGCCAGCCTCACCAGCCACAGCTTTGGCTAGCAAAGTCTTACCAACACCAGGGGGACCACAAAGAAGTATACCACCTGGTTATTAAAAGAAGACACTGATTGAGAAGAATAAATTAACTGAGCATAAATAAAATTAACTGAGCATAAATAAGGGAAAAAGTTATGAGAGACAAATCGGGAGAATGAAAGGGTAGAAATGATAATGCCATTAGTAAGCCAACACAACCAACGAAGTAACAATTTGGTATGATGCATATCATACTAACATGACTAGAGCAAAAAGTTTGCAAGTAGTATGACATTGATACACCTGCCCCTACTAGTTACTAATACTGCTGCATCATTGGAGATCTTTAAGAAACTAACCTGGTATTTTCACTCCTCTTCTTCGATACATCTCACCATGGGTGAAAAACTTAACAATCTCCTCAAGCTCAAGCCTTATCTTCCCAAGACCTGCAACATCAGAAAATTTCACATCCACGCCTCTCTCGAGATACTGGGGGAGCCTTTTATTACGTGCCCTCCTAACTCTAGCACCTGACTTCATGAACTGCATTGCCATCTTCATATAAGGATTCTGTTCTCCTCCGGCTCCTCCCTCAATCTCCTCATCACCACCCTCTATTCCTTCCATTTCTCTCTCCAACTCCCTCATTTTCTTCCTCTCCTCCGCCTCCGCCTTCTCAATCTTCAATCTGTCCTCGTAATCCTTCTTCTGCCTCCTATAACTAAACACCACGGTTCGATAGAAGATCACGAAAAACACCAAGCCAAGTGCAGTTGCTACATTTGAGTCCCGCGCCAAATTCGCCCACACGATTGCCATGTGCTGATAATTCTTCCTCGCTTCACGCAAAGACTCCTCATACTTCCTCTTCCTAATCTCCATCTTCCTTCGCCTCTCCTCCTCTTTCTTCTGCATTCTCATCGCCTTCTCGATCATTTCTCTCTCCTCCCTCATTCGGGCCAACTCCTCCTTCTTCTGCCTCTTGAATTCCTCCCTCACCCGCCTCATCTCCATTGCCCGCTTCGACTCCTTCTTGGGCTTCATCAGCCTCAACATAAATCCCGGCACACTCCACAAGAACCCCAAATATGGTGCGGGCACATCTGGCTTCTTAACCGGAGGTGTGTACGCATTAACACATGCAGAATCAATACTCAACTGATCCCATATATCCCAAAATTTCCTGTTCCCATCTAAAGAAGGCAACACAGTCCTCAACACTCTAGAATCCTCCAAAACTACCAGAACAGGCTCTACCCTTTGCCTTAAACTAACCCCAGGTGGCTTTATCACATGCTTAAGCTTGCCCTGTTTCTTTAGTTCTACAATGTCAGTATAAGGAATTCTATCAGTAACTAAAGGAAGCCCTTTGGACCAAGATTTCAGCTGCTCCGGGGTCAGCGCTTCAGGGGCTTTCTTGGCTGACCTCTTCTTCTCCGAAACCTTGGTAGCCGCCGCCACCACGGACTGAGGGAGGGAGGCGTAGATGATGGTCAGGGTTGCAGGGATTGTGAGGAAATTGAATTGGGGTCTCTTTGTTTCGTCCTCAGGATTGTGCCCCTCATTCCCATTCTCAGGGGCGCGAATTCGGCATGAAGTTGGAGGGCGAATGGGGATTAAAGATGGGGTTTTGGGTTTATTCAAATTGGGTTTGCGAAATGCGCGAAAAGGGAGGGTTGAAGAACCAAGATCGCAATGGAAGGCCATGAATTGATAGCTTTCATGCGGAGCGTGCGAGTGCTACGTCGTCATGAAGAGTGCGTCAATATATAGATTCTGAGCTGAAGAACGCATGTTGGACAACCTGCGTGAACCGAAACAAGAACTGCTTCCTTCAACCTTCAGGGCGATTTCGCTCTGTACAGGCCGAGCAGCAGAGCAGCTTGCGCGCTTGTTGTGGGCACACTCGCCCAGTAGATTAGAACAGATGAACAGACGTTGGAGTTCTTGGAGAAAGGGAAGAGAACCGGGGCAATAAAGTTTTCCTGATCACTTCGTTTAGCCCGAAAAACATGTTTTTGATGTTCATTTTATATTAAACCATCAACAAAAATCACGCACTTGTTAAGGATAAAAAAAAAATAGATCCTTAACTGCGAATATTTAATTGTCGTGACAGTGATTTCACGTATCTAAAAAATATAAGGTATTAAAAACTGTAAATTTTTCTGAAGTAGTTAATTAGCAAATGCCTATGGAACAATCGATAATGTCCATTTAATATCATTTTGACTAAAATAAATTCATAACTATGTATCAATCCAGTCTTTCAGTATTTGATAAATAGCAAAAGGCAGAAGTGTGCATAATGTGCTGCTTTATTTTATAACCAGCTCGCACGAGAAATTGGCAAAAACCTAGTTTACCAAAGGCAGTTTTCAGTTCTGAATATTTGATAACTATTTTGCATGAGAAATTTATTATGAGCGATTTTTTTAAAAAAATATTTGTAGAGTTAATAATTTTTTGGGAAATTTTCCAATAAATGTCTAAAGTGTCCTTATTTTTTTTAATTAAGAATCTGAAGTAGACGTTATGTCAAATAAAGACTTGAGTAACCTTCTTATCTCAAATAAAAGCCTGATTTCAATGGCATTTTCGTCATTTCACTTTTTCTATTTTTTCCTTTTCTATTTTCTCAAAAAATAAGAAAAATTAAAATATATATATGAAGATGAAGGCGAGGGTCGCCATCCTCTGCCCAACAGCGGCGGCCCTTCGGCGAGGCTTGCTGGCTCTCGCCAAAGCTTGAGCGAGGCTTGGCGAGCCTCACTGAGGGCCGACAACCCTCGCCCAACTCCAAGTAGAGGGTCGCGACCCTTGCCTCGATCTAGGCGAGGGTCATTGGCCCCTAGCCGGGGCTCGACGACCCCGCCAACCATTCCCACCTCGGTCGCCGACCCTTTTCGACGACAGTGGCACAATGGCTAGCGCTTGCATCTTCATCTTCATTTTCATCTTCATCTTTTTTTTTCTTTTTCTTTTTCCTTATTTTTTGAGAAAATAGAAAATGAAAAATTAGAAAATGAAAAATGACGAAAATGCCCTTAAGATAAAACCCTTATTTGAGACAATAAAGGTATTTCGGACCCTTATTTGAAACAACAGCCACTCCGGGCCCTTATTTGAAAACAAAATCTACTTCATACCTTTTTTAAAGAAAATAAGAGCATTTCAAACCCTTATTCGGAATTTTTTCTTTTTCTTTTTTGTAAAATAAAGAGATTGTTTTTTCAATTTGTTGTATAAGATAGTTTCTTTAAAAAGAAATAAAAAGGAAACATAAAGCGTT
The DNA here is from genome assembly GCA_001662345.2 of Metrosideros polymorpha var. glaberrima. Taxonomy (NCBI): domain Eukaryota; kingdom Viridiplantae; phylum Streptophyta; class Magnoliopsida; order Myrtales; family Myrtaceae; genus Metrosideros; species Metrosideros polymorpha. Next base: position 15,789,486 of record BCNH02000004.1, on the reverse strand, counting down.
CGGTAAATAACAGGAAATTTCGTCTCCTTTCTGTTTCGTTTTTATTTTCCTGGCAAAGGCAATCCTGCTGCGTGAACATACAGAGGACTCTCTCTCTCTCTCTCTCTCTCTCTCTCTCTAGGGTTTGGAAGCATCGGCGACATCTTCATCTTCTTCTCCGATCGCATCATCTCTTTCATGTCCTCCCCGATTCTCCTCCAAATCACACCAGGTTTCGTTCTCGTTCTCGATCGACACTGATCTCCTTCTTGGTAGCACTAGGGTTTCGGCGTCTGCAGAATTATGTACATATCGCCACCATCTCCTCGCGTCCTCTCCATCGCGACCCATGTGAATCTCCGCGTGTTCGGCCCTGGTTTGAATCCTTTCGCTCCCTATTGCCTCGCCCATCACTCCCTGTCTCGCTAATTGCCCGTTGTCTTGCTCCTCCTTCTCTTCTCTTGCTTTCTACTCTACCTCGAATAATGTAAATTCGCGGTCGTCGTCGATTGTTCTGAGCCTCTATCTCTCTCTCTCTCTCCTTTCCCTCGCCGCTGGGAGCTTTAACGTATCTGCTCGCGCTCGACGGGAGCAAACTTACATAGTCTTTGCTCTGGGGTTCTGTGGTGATTGATTATACCGGTGCTTAGTATCTCTTTTGGCGGTAAGTGTTGAAGAATCATGCCTCAAGAGGAGGTGGGTTCGATCCGGAGGAACCTGTCGCTGACAAGAAGGCGCTCGTTTAGGAGCCGGGTTGATGGAGATGACAGGGGGTGGACTCTGCTCCACATAGGTGCTCGAAAAGGCGACCTCAGACAGGTCAGTGATCTGATACTTTTTATTGCTGTTCCTGTTGTGTTGGTTGTTTATCCTAATCATGTCTGGTCATTTCGTTTTTGTTCACGATAGAAGATCATGCTACAATATACCATAAGATGAAAGGCTTTCAGATTGTAGTGTCAGGACTGTAGTGGGAGAGTTTTCGTAATGAAAACATGCTTCTTGGTTTCCACTTTTTCTGTATTATACTAGTGAGGGAAAAGAGGAAGAAAGTATGTTGGGAGATGTTTATATCTATAAATGGTCTTAGTTGAGTTGTTTGTCGTCTATGACATAAGTTTTTCTACTCTCTTGGGGAAGCAATTAGCTAAAGGAAAGAATAAAAATTCAGCTATTAAAGAGTTTTCACTGATGCTACTCAACTTGAAGAATATTGGGAATTTATTGCTTTCGTCCTGGTAGCTTTAAACAATTATTTTAATAAATGCATTCTTTTGACAAGGTTTTCACAGAATGTAATTCAAGTTAGCTATAATACCTCATATGAAGTGTTGAACTTGGTGAGGTGCTGCTGGGGTATCTGAAAGTACATGCATAGTTGGCTCTCGCAGAACCTACTCAGAGACTCGTGTTTTGCCCCGCCATTTCTTTTGTGAACAATGAAAATTCTGAGACCTTGACTAGTGATTTTCAATGAGGCTCTTGCTGTGGATGACCCCTACAGCCGAAATGTTGCAAATGTCCCCTAGCTTGTCTTACTCTGTCTGAACATTGGTTAGCCAGCTTAGTCCCTTCTGAATATGTTTGATTAGTGGGCTTATTCCCCTTTCTGTGATGTTCATTATTATGAGTAGTGATGCTTCATACGAGTAAAGTGGACAAAAAGGAAGTTGATTGAATGTCTGCTTATGTAGGGATGTTGAGATTACCAAGGTTGGTGGAGTAAGTTTGAGTGATTAGGGAGTTAACTTGAATTTTTCTTAATTCCTATCTGCATGGTCCTGGTGAATCTGGTCGTAAGATATTCAATGTCAACTTAATAGAAGCCTTTTTCTTCTCAAGTATAGAGCTGTCCCTTGAAGATGGGGGGTCATTACATTTCGAGTTACGAAATATCTGAAGATGAGTAGCATTGCGACAATTTGCATTAAAATACATGGCTATTACAAATAATCAGATTGAACTTAGTAGTAATTATTTTCAAGACCATGATGCTCGATTCACAAATGCAGGGAGGTTCTAATTATTGTATTGTTTTCAATTAGAGCATCTTAGTGACAACAATTTATGGAATGCTGGAATTGCTTGTCTTTTGCAGTTCATGATTTCATTTTTCATATACATCATATATTTTACTTCCATACTTTTCCTTGACTTCCCCTTTGTCCCATTTTCAAGAAATTTGTAGATGAAGTTGAATTGTGTATTGTTTGTCTTTTCCTAATGCAATTTCCTGTCAGACAGTTTTTTGGGCGTTTTTCTTATCTAATTGAATTCTTTTTTCATGAAATAAGTTTAATTAAGCTTTTTTTGGGAACAGGTGAAGTGTCTTCTTGATGAAGGAATGGATGTGAATGTGGCTGCTTGGGGCCCCAAATCAAAAGGGGTAACACCACTCCACCTTGCTGCTGAAGGTGGCCATGTGGAAGTCATGGATGAACTGCTTGAGCGAGGTGCAAATATTGATGCTAGAACAAAAGGAGCCTGTTGCTGTGAGTGCCTTCTCCTATGTTTCCACAATCACCCTAAACCTACTTAATTTCTGATCTTAAGAGGAGGCAGAATTAATCCCAATGTACCTTGTTGATGTTTGTTTTTTTAGCAAAAGAATATGGTTAATGAGTGTGTCCTTGAGGCACTTTCTTTCTCGCTTGAACATAGCGAACTTTTGAAAGTAATTAGCAAGGGAAGATTACAACTTTCTAGGTTATGACTTTCTTGTGATATGTTTAATTAGTGCTTTGGAAATCAAAACCCTCTTTGTCAAGTATTCTTATCTAATGTTATTAGGCACTCGTTAACATAACCCTTGACAAGATTTTTTCTTTATAACAACAACAAAAAAAGCCTTTATTACTGATGGGTGTTGGTTAAAATTCTTCTCTTTATTGAACAAAATACTCCTTGGAAACCGAGGGTTTCATAGCTTTGCATTTAATTGGACTTGTATCCTACGTGGTTCGCTGATGTTTGATTCAATGTTGACCCAGGGACACCTCTCCATAGTGCAGCCAAAGAAAGAAAACGGCAAGCAGTCAAATATTTGATAGAGAATGGAGCCTTCATGCCTGATGACATAAATGATTGCAGATTCAACCCACCACTGCATTACTGCTCTGGTCTCGAATGGGCTTATGAGGAGATGAAGCGTCTTCAGCAGGAGAGCTTATCTGCTGGTGAGGGCTCCTCCTATAGCTCGGAAAGCTTATGACGAGTCTTCCTCCACACACAGGACTCAGAAGCCTCTCTAATGAGCTGACATGTTCACCATGGAATGGGGATTGCATTTCCAGGGAAACATGCCATCATCCCACTCTCTCTCTCATAGTCGTGTCTTCATCTTGATGTCTTTGCTGTGATGTTTGCAGTTAAACACAGTACTCCTGTGTATTTGAAGATGATGACTATCTTATATACTTGAGAACCATTATAACGATGATATCTTGTAATAAAGTCTCGACTTTGTTCTCATTCCATTAGGAGTTGGGACTGGAACAGATGGCAGTTCCCAGCGCAGCTTTTAATTTCCTTGTTATGTTTGGTGTGGACTACTAAGAATGAATGAGCAATTTACTTGCCTTGTGCATTCCTTCAATAGAAGAAAAAGGCAGTTTTTTCCTGAAGAACCGTTTCTCATGTCACGGGACATGACAATGGACGATTTGTCGTAATTTCGATAAAAGGAGTTGGTTACATGCGGACAGTAGAGGTGATTTCTGCAAGTCTTTGGTTCATTTTGTCTCAGAGAAGGAAATAGATTTATTACGGTAACATGCAAATGCTCGAAAAAGAGAAGGGTGATTTTTTTAGTAAATACGCTCATTTATCACGGGTGGACTTGAAAAATTGTTGCAGATCACGGGGTTCACGAGAAAATATACGGCCGTGTTCACATTAAATTCTTTAAGTTTGGAAAAGGAACTACCTTCTTATTTCCCTACGCATTTTTAAGTCTCTAAAAAGGTGCTCTGACACATATGGAATTGGGTGTATGAAACATACGAAACAGTACATATAAAAGGCCTTGGTTTTCTGTTTACTTGATTTGTTTCGATCTGTCCATTTTCTTTTGGCTGTTCTACCTGTTTTGCCAAAAAGGTAAATTAAAATCAAATCCAACTACCTTACTGTGAGCACAAGCTTTAGGAGTTGATGGAATATGGACCACAACAAGAGCCGGCGATGCTGTTCAATTGGTGAAGAACTCTGTTTTTCCCATTTTATCGAAAGGACAAGCGAGGGGAGTCATCCATGATTAAGCCAAATTGCAGCTTTTGTAAGGGAAAATTGCATAAAAGATTTTAAGAACGTAAATGGCAAATCTACTGTCGAGCGCCCTCTAATGCATCACAACTAGAAGATTACCATGATTGGCCTCTTGAATATGAGGGTCAACTAGTATAAACCACAAACATTTCCTTGGACCGAAGGATGACCTTCAACCTTCAGAAGATAGAATTATGAAAGTGGGTAAAGCTCTAAGTGACCCATGGATGTGATACCCTCCTTCGGCAAATGCTAGTATGTAAACACTGATAGAATGCATACAAGAAACTCAACATATCAGAATAACTGCAATTATTCACTTTTGTAATTCAAAATGATTTTCTTACTTCTGCCTCTGGCGTAGCATGCCATTAACATTGCGTATTGCCACTCAAATTCATTGCCTACAAAATTTAACTTCGACAGCTATACAGGACTTTCAGCATGACACCCAGTTAGCATCATATACTAAAGATGAAAAGCGGACATGACAGCGGTGTTACAATGCTGCATCCCGCCTTAGTAAAGTACATTTTCACAAAAGTTTTCTGCCTCTTAAAGTGATTTCCACCTGCCGAAGTTTGCTTTGATGCAGCAGTGGAGCCCAAGGGACGCACCAGTCAGTCAAAATTGACTGTTCAATGAAGCCCTAGCATTTTGGGCACACAATAACTGAGCTGAACCCAAATCCACCTTTTGTGTGTGCTTGGTAGTTTCGTATGCCATGTCAAATGACATTTGCAATATCGTTTCTTTTGGTTTAGACAAGCCCTTCATTTTCTCGCAGTCGAATTAGCAGCAGTCTTTTCTTTCATAGCTTCTTTCTCTTGTTTCTTTTTCTCCGCATCAGCCTGCCTTTCATTCTCCTCGCGTGACTTAGTGAACATCTTCACGAAAACGGCCAAGATTTGAGTCACTGCAAATGCAAGCAGAGAAAAAACTCACTACCACCATACACAGAATGGAGGAAAGAGTCAGTCGGCAAGAAAAACCCCAGATAGAGAACACTAGTTAATTGACCAACAGACAATTTAACTTCTTTCAAATGGAATTCAATGAATGATGGATCTTCAAGTGATAGTGCTAATATGACTGCAAAGAAACATAAGTATACCAACATGAAGCCTATTGGGGAAAAACAGAAATTACTCAAAGCAAGTGATACATGTAGTCTCACCAGGATGTCAGGTGATATATACAAGCAAGTAAATGGTCAAAGAAGTACTTTGACTAGGTCATAATGAATTGAATATGTCAATGAGTATATGATAAAGATAAATCGTACCTTGTTCAAAGGGACAGCGAGCTGGATCCTCTCCAAAATATTGACACAGAGAATCGGCATTGCGGCCCTGCAAGATAGTGGATTTATGTAAAAACAGAGATATCATATGTTGAAGTTCAGTCGAAGCCCCAAAGAGGACTCACCACTTCAGAGTACAATGAAATGAGTGACCTCACTTCAGCTTCAGCAGTGTCAAGAAAGCTCTTCAACACCTGAAACAAGAAACATCCCATAGGCGTGTAAGGAGGAAAAAAGGCCAGGGATCAGTTCATTCTGTCTGACTTTATAGTGACTAAACCAGTGGAGCTATTTAAGATTGGCATACAAACAGACAGACAAAATCACAGAACAAACGACCTCTTGAGAACTTGAGCAAAAAATGCTTTTAAAAAAACTAACTCACTGGCAAAATATATTACCATCCTTTTCTGTAATAATTGAACCAAAATATTTGATCTCACTGAAGCTAAGAATTGGAGAAATGCCAATACAGCCTGCAATAGGCTGCATTGGCCAATTATCCAATGTGAGACTTCTCTAACATAACTTGCACGTGCATCTCAACAGTTTCTTTTGAATACTTACACAGTAGGGTTAAAAGTAGGATATGGACAAAAATCTCACGATGAGGAAAAACAAAGCATGAGGTTAAAAGACAAATAACAATTTGAGATAGTAAAATTATCTGCAAAGGGGGAAGGAGGTATTGGAGTGGATCCATTGACAAGTTAAGAAAATTTACAAAGCAATACTCACTTTCTGGAAGCCAGCAGAGATGGCACCATCACTTTCAGAAGCAGCAAGTTCCTGCTCAACCTTTTCAAGACCTTTGCTCACAGCTTGCATTTCCTCTGCCAAAGATTTCAATTGGATCTGGCCATACAGTTAAGAAGTAGATTTAAAAGTCAACACCATAAGTACATGAGGTAAAGTAGGGATAGTAACAAGGGATAATAGGCAGGAGCAAATCCAAAGTAGTATCTTTATACCTTAGAAGCAGCTTCTAAATGAACAAGATCCTTGCCAAAATCCAGCAATTCTGGAATTTTTTCAGCAAGAAGCTGGAGAAAAAAAGAGGAAGTTCATAGAATTCACATTTACATCAGACTGCCATATGAATACATGTTCAAAAAAGAACCAACTAAAGGATAAGCAAAGAGCTGGAAAAAAAAATTAACCAATGACAGAGAGCTGGAAACTTTCAAGGATAATATATTGATTCTTAAAACTATAAGAATAGTTCCGTCAATGAGTATACTCCACGATCCTAACCAAAGAAACTTTGATTCAATAGCATTGCCAAATCTTTTGTGTATTGAAGACAAAAATGTTCAGAAGATTGGTGATGTAAGCATTAAACAAGTAATAACATATGACTGTATCCACAATGCATCATAAAAAATAAATACGTAAAGTGCAATTAAATTAAAATAAAAATAGTAATGAACCATTTCATGCGAAGCTCTTGTTAAGATCTAATAAACGAAGATCATCGAGTTGCACAATATAAAGTTGGAAAATAGGCTAATTGAAAATGGAAGTATCCACACCAGTTTGTTCCCTCTACTCATGTGCGCAAGGACGCCAATAACGATTTCAATTGGCATGCAGTCTTAAATAATTTAAGACAACTTATCTCTTGCAGGTAAGATCAACCAAGAATTTTGCCGGTTTCACATCTGGTGAAACTCACGTTCATCTTTCTTTATCAATGAAGGCCCATTCCTTATAGCAGATGGCTTGTCGGTGGTGATAAGGCAATCCCCCCAAAACTATTCTTTACTAACTGAGTCTAAAGTATTGGGACAACAATTTTCAATTTAAGCCATTGCACAAAGAAATAATCATGACATCCATTGCAATGTGCTATGAGGTCTGATAAGTTTGCATATTTGACTGCAATCATTACATATTACATTAGCAAATTAATCTCCATACCTATTGTACCACTTCCAAGAGACAATGATTGATCAATAAGCAGATAGAGAGAGAAAGAGAGCAGAGATTTACGATATAATCGAATTATATTTCTATCAAGACTGTAGGGGTGAGCATGGTTCCAGGATAGAACCTGGAATCTAAGAATTGTACTAGTGGAAACCCATCCGGTTCCACGTCCCAAGGTATGCAAGGTAGGTTTCTGATTCCAAAAATTGAGGAACCTGTTTTGACAAATAGGTTTCAAGTTCTAAGTAGATGGAACCTAGAACCTAGAATAAAGTTTTTGTGTTTCTCTTGATTGATATCTTCGGGCGATCCTACGGTATTAGTGTATAATCTAGAAACACTAGTCTGAGCTTGCATTTTCGACGATATTTATGACTGAAACTTTTACTTTGTTAATGTTTCATTTTTTTCATGTGTCTAAATATAAGTTATGGTTAGTGGCTTTTAGCAGCAAGTGGTGGTCATTAAAGATGATAATCCACTGCAATCGTTCAATTAAGAATACAGGTGGAACCTAAGTAAATCCCGAAACCTGTGATAGGGTAGGTTCAAGGTTCCAACCTTAAAAACTGTGACAGTGTAAGTTCCATATTCCAAAAAATGAGAAACCTATTCATACGGGTAAGTTCCATGTTTCAAGTGGAACCTATATGAAACCTGAAACCGCTCACCCCTAATCAAGAGATTGCAAAGATTTACTTTGATGTAAATTTCTTTTTGTCCTTGTACTGTTTTAAGAGGCAGTCCTTTACTTCTCACCTTGCGCATTTCTTTCGTCACTCATGAAGTTTTGCATGTATATAGTAGCTAAATGGTCTCAACAATGCTCCTCCGACACCAAAACTCGACATACGAAGGGTACCTACTTTCATATCACTCTTAATCACGTCCAATTTCCCTCCTTCCAGGGGTTGGAATGTGTAACAGCCACCTAGTCCATTAATATCTTGAAACCTTAGCAAAAAGTTCACAATATTATACCTTGCATAGGTAATGCATCAAAGTCATCTTGTTGTTTCTCGCACGAGTATCGGACAATTTAAGGAGGCTGTCCAATTTGAAGCCAATAGCGGAACCTGTAATATGAGAACCAATATATGTCAACTATGACATGCAGTAACTAAATCTGTCAAAAAGTATGGAATGTCACCTCGTGCAGTTCCTTGGTTCAATGCATTGCCCAGAGTGAGAATGGTTTGCATTATCTGACGTAGTTTGACTGACTCTTTCACCTACGTTGACATATAATAATAGATGTTGAGTGTATTGAGATTTTTCATTGCAATGAACAATGCTTGATATAGACAGTACCTCTTGAGCTGCATCATTAATAGTACTGAGGTTAGACCTTAGGTCATTCACCTAGAAGCAGAAAAAGCATGTGAACACTGATATTTTTTGGAATAACAGGAGATGGAACTAGAAATTAACATGGCAACTAAAGCATCGGATACACACCTGACTTGAAAAGGTGATTCTGAAAGCAAACACTCGTAACTTGGATTCTATGCGGGGAACCTTCATCAGTTCCAAGAAAAACTGAAACATCAACAGCCAATTTCATCATTAAAAAATGAACTGCTGAAGAGAATATATCTTTTTGACATGTGGTTCGAAAGAAACCTGTTCACACCTCCCTAGTGATCCCTTGTCACCAGCATAATTCTGGAAAAGGAGGAGCAATTGCAGAGTACTTCAGTAAAAGAAAGGTATCCAACAGATATTGAATAAACATAGAACAGCTGACTAGAAAATACAATTTCACAAATTATCACTTTTAACATGAAATAGAAGTTTACTATCAAACACACACTAAGATATACTGGTGTGATCAGTAAGTACTACCCCAAGCTACTGTACATTGCACTAAATGGGTTAAGGATTTTGTACAGTTGCTATCAGGTTACCACTCACCAGCACCAAGTAGAAACATCACTTTATCACGTCAACCCAAGAAACATCTGAATTCTTTTGTTCTCTAGAAGAGTCATTATTTTAAATCTAATCAGCAGAAGACAGTACCTTAGGTAGATGTTTTCAAAGGAAAGCTCTGAAAATAATCTTGCAAGATCAGTCCAAGGATAGTTGGTAAAGGACACTCAGAAGATGCAAGACACCTTTAGATCAATGGTGCTAATTTTTTTTTAATTACAAATAAAATTCAACTAAGAAGGTTTCAAGAAGGTACTGCCCCTATACAGCTTCAGATGTAAGCCACCCATATACACAATTATGCACAAAAGACTATTTCTAGCATTTCTAACAAACAAGATGTATGAGATTGAACTCTCCTGCTATACCAAAAATGAAGACTGTAAAACCAACTATCCCTAAGAGAATCCCCAGAGGATTCAACTCCTTGAAATGCCCTGTTGTTCCTCTCTCTATAAATGAGCTAAAAAACAAGGAGAGGAATCATCATAGTAATTTGCTTCTATCCAACACACGAGCAGATAATCCCTCCCCAAGCCCAAAGTTCGTGTTGCACCATGCCTGAAGTCACCCAATTTACTCCTAAAATTGCAAAAACTGTAGTCCAAATCTCTCTATTCCAGCATAAAAGTAGGTGATTCACATATTCCACTTCAATCTTGCACAAAAAAATCTATTAGTTAACCAGTATTTTTCCTCTGTTCTCAAGATATTCCAAAGCAATAATACATTCCCAAGCTGCTTCTGAAGTGTAAAAAGAAACCTTCAAGGAACCTTGACTTTCTAGATAGATTCCCAAAGAAAGAGAGTGCTCTGTTGTAATTGCATCTGAGTACAGATGAGATCAGAATAATAGGATTTGGCAGAAAAAGTTCCGCAGGTACAGTAGCCTACTATCCCCTCTCATATCTAACATAGCTAGAAACTATTCCGTTCCATTCCTAAAGGAATCTTCCATATAAATGTCATTCAGGTGAAATTCGCACTTGCAGGCTGCACGTAATACACAACTCTTCCCTGTTGACGACACTACTCTTGTGCACAAGCTAAAAGAATTTACCTATAGATGCTTTTCAATTTACTAGTCCAAAGAAACAAGAAAAAGGGATATGTTACAGTATAAATGTTCTCAAGAAAGGCTTCCAGGCTATCAATCCAGCGACTAATTACATCTTGTTATTGAAGAATCATTATCAACAGAAGAAAAAAGAGAAGAAAATATGTACTACCAGGAAGGAACAGCCAGTAAAAATTCAGACAATTTCTTATACCATCAAGGACATTCCAAGCAGGGAAGCACTTTCCACAAGAAAGGAGATATACAGAAAGAGCATGCCTAGCAAGGAGATAGCATGAGCACGAATTGATTTGTGATTGGTGTGAGCAAGTGCATATGTGCACAGGCATGTACATGCATGCATGTAAGGGTGCGCGCGCGTGTGTGAGAGAGAGAGAGGAAATATATACCTTCAACGTCTCCATTTCTTCCTTGGTAGGACAGAACTTGATGAGATTTTCAACCTGATCAATGTCCAAAGCTGAAGAATTCAAAGCCAGAACTGCATTCTGCGAAAAAATGGTACTACTTAGGGTGACCAACACACATAAGTCAACTTTTCAAAGACAATCGCTTTTGAAATAGATGAAGGTAGATAATAGGATAATACAAATCGTAAGCCATAAAAACAGTGGAAATAATACCGGCTCTTGCTGTCCGCACATATTTTTTTGTCTTTATAGGACAGTGCATGATGCAGAAGGGTAAACATGCTTGTTTGCATCTCCATGCAGGCTTAAAAATAATCATGTATGGATATTAAATGACAACAGAAATTTCCCTTCTTCTCTATATTATACTGCATAAAAGTGATCGTTTGTCACACTTAATCTATCAAATGCTTAGCAAAGTACATAATTTGACCAATAGATCGCATTTAGTAGGATTACATCAACAAACCCCCAAAATTTTAAACTCCAGAACTTTTTTAATCGGCCAACATAATTGTTCTACCATCCTAAAGAAGAAAAGACAAGAAAACAGATGAAATATTTCACTCCACTGTCAGTAAAGTTGCTTTTTCACCAGTTTTGGTGCAAATATATAGATTTACATTATCCTCAACAATGTAATGAAAAATCTCAGATTAATGCAGAAATCAGCAAGAAATTTTTCTGGTCGCTAGGGAAAACACATTTTTTCCCACAAACTTTCCAAATAGCCTGATATGAAAGCTAGTACTGTGCATAGCACTGAAAAAAGAGAGCTCAGAGCCATGATACGATACCTATACCCATCCACTTAACTAATGCTAAATTCTATGTCCGATATATATCGCGGATCAATTTCCTAATAGCTCAAGTTTTTGGTAGAGATGGTCATGCAACAACTAGTAACCATAAATCACATCAATTCTTGGGAATCAAGATATGTAGATATCCAGTGAATATTAACAGTCATGTGAAACTAAAGGGCAGATAAAAACCTAACATGTTTCTTGAACTTCACAACGATAACAAATTAAACTGTAACCAAAAAAGACAATATAATCAAATAGTATAGAGCAAAAGAATTTAGTTCAGTGACAGCATCCAGTAATGGAAGCATTCAGGAGATAGGAAAATTAGTAAATTGCTCTCTAAAACCTTCTTATCTCACTTTCACGTGAAAAGAGGTATATTTATAAAAATATCACCCATGCTTTGGCAAAATTGCAAAAGAAAACAAGATCCCTACTACCCGGCTAGAACCTATTTGATCTATGTAGCTAATATAGTACAAAAAAGGTAGCATCAATGTGCATTTTCTTATTTAAGGAGACCCACAATTGTCTGATAATGTGGATTCATGCCCAGTCATTTCCATAGTCTACTTGATTAAACAATCCAAAACAAAGCCACATCCTCATCACAGTGGGGTTGGGGGGAAGAATAGTGTACCCTATCCTCTTTTAAATTTGAACAAAGGCTACAGAATTGAACTACATGACAAAATGAGAGAAAAAAGAAAAAAAGTTCAAAAGAAGCATGAAAGTTGGGTGGCCGCAGAGAGTCAAACCCAATGGGATATCCATATTCTTCTTACCATTAGAGAAGCAATAACAACTTGTTCGCATAACAAATTAAAACAGGAAAAAATCCATAGATATGCAACTGGAATGACGACAACTTACCATCATATCCGGCAGAGGAATTTTTATCTTTGAGAGCATTATTTCACAATTATATGCTCTACGCAAGTCAACCTGGCATTTGGAAGTAAAAAAAATTATTCTTGACACAAAAAATTCAAATAACAAGAAAGCATTGCCATCTAATCCTTGATAAATATATTACCACCGATAATATGGCAGACACCCATGATTGTGTTACCCATTAGAAAAACAATAAAAAAAAATTATAACAATACATGGCTTTCTTTTAGCCGGATGAGAAAGGTAATCCAGAAGCCAATCTCTCTAGGCTATTGCAAATGAAACGGTTTTACTGCTTCTGGAGGTTCTTCAAAATTCACTTATTTGGTTAAGAATACCTCACGTGACTCCCAGACTAATACTTTACCCAGATAACATGCTTGTAGCATGCATTAACATCCTACCAGCTACTAATACCATCGCAAATCAATTACTGCTTCTGTTCCAAGGACTATGGTTAAAACAAGTAAGGTAGGAGAGAAAGTGTATATCTCACCAACTGCACTTTCTCGGGTTTATTGATGTTGGAACGGCGACCACCAGCCTTGTTACTCCCACTTCCATCCGAAGTAACTGCTGAGAAGAGACTCTCAAGTTCTGATATGTCTATTTCAGGGGCACTGTCAAGTATTAATTGTGACAGGAAGCCTATTATTGAATAAACTTTGATACTTCTCAAATAACATGAATCACAGAAAGTATTCGTAGCATCTAAAAGAAGCTTCAATGGTTACAATATAGCAATATCTCCTATATTGAGTATCAACAAACCTTGATTGATTTTCCTGCTTCTGAGAATCAGCCCATAAACTTCCTTGCATTGCACGTGTTACTTTTACCCAGTGCAGAGGTTTTAGAGAGGATTTTTTAGGCGGGATAGAAGTCCCACCAGCAGATCGACCCCTCCCTTGATTCATTGACCCTAGAGTTCTTCCCCTTCCACTAGATGGCAGAGATGGCGGTGCTACATTAGTCCCCTTAGCTCCCGGATATGGAGGTGGACCAGGAGGCTTGGGAGCCGGCGGTGGAGGTGGTGCACCGGGAGGCTTTGGAGCTGGCGGTGGAGGTGGTGCAGAGGGAGGATTTTGAGCTGGTGGTGATGGGGACAGACCTGGCCGTCCAGGACCTGAAGGAGGTGGTGGCGGCGGTGGAGGAGGTGCACCGGGAGGCTTCGGAGCTATTGGTGATGGGGATAAACCTGGCCGTCCAAGGCCTAAAGGAGGTGGTGGCGGCGGTGGAGGTGGCTTGGGAAGGTTTACCGTGGAATTAATATTTTCTGTGGAAGGTGAAGGAGATTCTCCGGGAACAGCACCTCTTGTGGCAGACTTTAAATGCGATAATGCTGGGGGAGGCAGAGGAGGTGGTGGTCGCGGCGGCGGTCCCTGCAACCTAAAAGTTCCAGAGTCTGAGAGTGAAGGTGACAGCCCTAAAGATGTTTGGCTATGTGCAGAGGAAAGCGAGGAAGTTGGTGGAGTGAAAGGAGGACCTTTAGAACTAAAGGTTGGAGGTGGAGGAGGCGGTGGTGGCAATGGTGGTGATTGCATTGGATTAGGCAAGGATAATTGACTTGAGAAGGATGTGAAGGAGGGAGGAGGAGGAGGAGTAGGAGGAGGAAGGGGAGATCCTTTAGATGAAACAAATTGGGATGGTGGAGGCGGCGGCAGAGGCGGAGGTGGAGGCGGCGCCATTGCAGATGATTGTCTTGATCTAGATGAAAATGGTGGAGGTGGGGGGGGAGGTGGGGGGCCTGGTGGAAGTAGTTTAGATGTTTGAGGTGGGGGAGGTGGTGGTGGGATATTAATGGAAGGCATAGAATTAGAAGGAAAAGATGGGGCATGAGGCAGACCTTTTGATGGCAATGCAGCTCCATCAACAGTAGAAGTTAACATTGATGAATTCTTTTGGTGACTGACATGTGGAGGTGGGGGTGGGGGTGGTGGTGGGGGACGGTTATGTGGCCCTTTAGCTATGTTAATGGAAAGAGGTAAAGGGGGAGGTGGCGGTGGCGGTGGATGAAAAGTTCGCAAAAGAGGTGGAGGAGGTGGTGGCGGCGGAGGTGGTGCCCTAGAAGCATTACTAGAGGGAAGCAAAGGGGGAGCCGGTGGTTGATGGGAAGATCGTACAAGAGGAGGAGGTGGTGGCGGAGGTGGTTCTGCTAGTGATACTGGCGGTTGGGGTAGACAGTCAGAGACAGGAGGTGGCATAGATGAGGTTAACTCAACCAAGTGAGTTTGAGCTGTTCCGTCTGCAAGGCATGGTTGCTGATCAATAGGTGGAGGGTCAACTGTAACTGATTCTTGATCCACGAGTTCTGAAGTAAATTTTGCATCAAGCACATCATCGCTATCAAAATTTGTTTGCATCACAGAATTTCTCGGATCTCTTGACTGCTTTGGGAAAAATTCGGATGCTTCATCTGAACTATCTGCTGCACTGGAAGTATTATTTTCATCCTCGGAATCAACGGGTGAAGTGTACACATTTGCTTTGTTTTGTAGCCTAGACAGTTCTTTCATGTCAGTCAAGACCGAAAGTTGTTTAAGCAACCAAAGTGCAGCATCATCATTGTTGTCGACCCATTCAACGTCACTGAAAAGTTCCTGAACCCTGGAGAAAGCTTCCAAGGGCAATCCGCCTTTTTCCTCTCCATTCAAAACAGTGATCGGAGCTCTCGGTGGAGAGACACTCTCAACTTCCCCAAACAATACCTGATGTGAAAAGTCAGTTCAAAGGTTTGAGAGACCATCAAAAGAACATAGGCACAATTCTATAACAAATCAATCTGCAAAAGGGAAAATCAGCAATTTGTCTGGTCACAGAAAATCTTATTCTTTGGCCTTCTCTAGCACTTACACTTTACTTTTACCATTCTAGCAAGGGGTTGCTTATAGAAATATTCACCTCTGCACGAAATCCTTTTGGATACCGCTCCTTTGAATGCCAAAGAATGTCCAAGTTCTCACAGTTCAGCATCAGTATGTTTGATCGAATGAATGCAGTGTTGAACATTATCCGGAACATCATAACTTCCCTTTCTGAGTCCAAATCCAAGTGAACGCACTCCAGGACCACATCTCCTTGCACCAGACATTGAATGTCAATTTTAATGACATCACAGTCCCCCTGCAATAGGCCATCTATTAGCACCCAATCTCCCTGTCAAAAACCTCTTGCAGACACTCTAAGGACATTTTTGCTATTTTAATGACATGAGTAGGAAAGATAAAAGTGGACATAGCTTGCTAAACTAGCTATTATTCAGATAAATCTTCGATATCTGTCTCTAAAAACAAGTCGGTTTTGGAAGACATTTATGTTAAGAGCTTTCCCCTGTTTAATTTCAGGAAACACGTGCAATGAAAATTTCCATAGGATGTATATCATATGGGTTGGTACATGAGAAAATGATTAATGGAAAGAATTTTACTTCCAAATGATAATCAAACAGGAAGTTGAAAAACGTGGACAGAAGAAGTCTTGCCTGTCTATAATGTCGAAGGGCCTTTTTTGTCTTGGACATGGAAAAAAGCATCTGCGTCAAAAGGCCCCCTCTACTAAGGAGATTCCTGCCAAATATACGGATAAGTGGCCTGCAACCGTTCTGCGAATCAAAGCTAGGAATGGCTCTCAAGATTATACAATCCAAAGAAAGTGCTCGCTCTGGAGGTGGCCACTCAGGAGACATATTCCTCCTTGCAATATACTGAAGGTACCGAAGCTGAGAAGGCAATGGATTCAACGGCGAGAGGAGCTGCAAAAATCCTTTAGGAGCCTCTCGGTGAACAATTTCAAGCGTTCTCCGTTCTCCGCCGTACAATTTTCGGAAAATCAGGAAAGCTGCCAGCAGGAATGCCAAGAGTGGCCAACCTCCTCTCTCGCAGTGCAGTAGAATTATGTTCTGCTGATTCCCAACAAAGAGCCAGCTCTCACAGACGCGAAGAAAATGTTGAATCAATGACAAAGGTAAGAGGGGACAACCCTCATACTGGCGCGGATAATCCATGACAGTGACGTCATAGTCACACAGAGTCTCAGCGAATTGGCTGCCTTTCTCACCTTCACGGAAATTGAACGCGAGAAATGCCGAGTCCGGAAACTCTTCATGTAACTCAGCCAAGATCTCATGCAGGTAGACTTGGTACGTTTCATCCGGCAATACCTCTGTCGAAAAGCAGGAATCGAAAACTGCATAGACATTTAGCAATTCAAATAGCTGCACGCGAAAAGAAGAGGAAGTGGCAGTTGAGAACTAAAGTTAGGCAATGAGGGATGTTTTACCGTAAACCCGGTCAACAAATTCGAGCAACCCATCTGGGGGTCTTTTGTAGAAGAATCTACTGAGGAGGGACATTTCTGTCAACCAATTCTATCGCATTCAGAAACCCACCTACCATTTCACACACAACGAAAGAAGAAACTTCTTTAATCAAGATTAAACCAGGCTCTCATCGGCGTTCAGCCATCAATGACGGACACAAAAAAAGAATGACAATGATCGAAATTCATTCGCTGCCGACAAACATTGGCAATCGAACGAAGGAAAGCGCGACCACGGAATTTCAAACTCCCAACCAAGGAAACCCCCAACGGAACACCGAACGGTCCACTTAGAACAACGACAACGCGCATTGCCAGAAATGCTCGAACAAAAAAATAAAAAAACATTACAAATTCAAGTGGCGAACTTAAAGATAATCCCAATTCTGGGATCAATCAATCGGCTTTGGACGAACCTGAAGTGAGAGGGGAGTTCCTACTTCGGGGACGAGCTGGTGAAGACGAAAGTCCTGCAGCGACTGATGGGAGGCTCTGCACTCACTCCTCTGACATTTTGAAACTTTGAATTTGGGGAAGAAGAAGAAGAAGAAGAAGAAGAAGAAAGAAGAAGCACCTGATTTTTGGACGGGCGAGATTGACGGATTCATTTATGGACGGCCCAGGAGAGAATACGTCATGAAAGCCACACACGCGCTTTTCACAGTTCGAACGATCTTCCTACTCGTTTGAGTGGACTTGGACATGGACGTTTCGGGCCCATTCAGCCCAATTCCAGGTCTCTTGGCCCAAGCCCAATCTGTCCGTCAGAATCTCTCTCCGATCCCGTCCCGCGTGGGATGGCCGACGACGTTGGCCGGAACGCGACACTGAGGCAAAACATGAAATATAAAGAGGAGAGCAAGATAGTGGCACACGCTTAGCCCGTACGTCATAAGCAAGCAATTAGCTCGTTGACGAAAAGTCATGCTGTTCTATACAACGATATGAGTCTAATGAAGAGTAAAAAACATGATTACGATATGCCGATGCAAACGTCGGCCCTAAATTGGGAAAACGCGTGAGGGTCTCGTTGTAGCTTTGTTAAAGTCTATATACCATCTCGCTAATTTATCTCAGTAAAATTTGGGGGAAATTGTTTCGAAGGACTTTAGTTGTGGTTATTATGTAATAAGCTCGATGGCAAATTGCTCTTTTTAACAAGAACAGAGAATTCATATCACATCATCAAAATTGCAATCTTCCAATGACAGATAAGCTAACGCTACTTGAGTTTTCTATGTTTCATCGATCTTTTTATCTCGGTGGAGGCCGTAAATTTCAACAATCACAGTTTTCCTTCTAGCATTTCAAATTGCGATATAAAACCTAATTTTGGATGCGAATTTTATCCTTCTATCAAATATTTTCTTCACTGAACTACAAATGCACTTTGTTGGCCAAAGAAAGAAAGAAAGGAAAGGGAAAAGGAACTCCTAATGCACAAAAGAGAGTTCAAAAAAGGACATCTCTGGCTGGCTTCCCTGTTTGTACAGCTAACTTTCTTTGACATTTTGGCAATGGGAAAGATTCAAACAATTGAGTTACGATTGGAAATTATATCGCAATATCATGAAAGAAGACAGTCCAGTCCATCATTCTTTTTATGGTATGTATAGTCTATCTCGATTTTTTTTTTCTTTATCACAGTACCCAACAATTTTTTTATGAAGATCCGAGGCTTCATAATCCTTAAATTAGTAGCGGACGAGATTAAAGAGATTTACGGTGCATAGCTCACTGCACGAGATACACTATATTACGTGTATTTCTATAGGTTATATAGCATATGTTCACTAAAGAGTGCACCAAACGATCAAAAGGGACAACAACCCTCGTCAGCCTTCCTGATCCGTTATTGCTTCCGATCAACACCAAAGGCAAAAGGAAAACAAGTAGGGGCTACTGCCCATGTTCCCTTCATGTGATTAGCAGGGACATGCTTGACGCTCGTATAATGTATCACTATGTAATTTTGAAAGTCTAGCTTGCCATTTATTGCCTTCGATAAATCCTTAATGCCATTACTTCAAGAAATTCTTGCATTGCCTCTTATAAAATCCTCGGCATCCTTCTCTAAAAAGTATTTTTTGTCTAGACTCGGATTCATAAATCGAGTACAATCACAAGGCTGAGACCTACGAAACTACACAACAGATAATTGTGATTGAACTGGCCTGCCATGGTGGCAAGTAAAAGTCTATTCCTATCCATCAACCATGGTGGTCCATAAATAATTCATGTGAAGATGAGAAAGACCGCTACCTATTCAAAACTGTGTCTTGGGATTTGAGATGGTCCTTGCGGTTCCCAACCTGTCTTCATGCACGGCAAGCATCTGCTGCAGTTTTCAAAATACTTCTTTTTCGTGCCATGGTTTTTTTAACTTCCCTCTGTCATTACCTGAGCAAAAAGGCTTGGCCCTTTTCAAGGTTTCACCATGGCCGGAAAAGGGAAAAGTTCTGGGAAAGGTGTTGCCAGGAAGATGCCAAAATTTGAAAAAGGCATTGCAATGATTTCAGTCTAAAATGTTCACAGAAATGCTATCTCCTTTCCTTCCATGGTTTCATTCATTCTGGAACTACTGCTGCTAAATGAGCACTGCCACTGTGTCAGTTTTCTTTTCTTTTTTTCTTTTTCTTTTTCTTTTTCTTTTTTTATGAGAGCTGAACATAGAGATGCAGAAATTTTTTTAACTGGCTTTGCATACCAGGACCAGCAAAACTCACTTGGTTTTTTTTATCTTTATTTTACTTTATTTGAAGTCCGGTGGCTCTACGGTGATCTGGAAATGGATTTTTTTATGGCCCAAACTATGGTCTATAATTACTCATTTAAAAAGTTTTAGTACTTTTTTCAATGTGTTAATCCACCATTGAGACAGGACCGAAACTCAGTACTCACACCAGAGTGGCGCTTGCAAAAAGAAATTTGCAAGCGCAGATGATAATAATGAAGTCAACGGGCCGACAAAAATAATTAAAGTCTTGAAATTACAGGCCAAAAATATATAGTTATTACTTTATTTTTAGCCTATCCACCAGCTCTCTGTCCGGATCCATAATGTCTGAAAAGGACCGTTGGTTCGTTCCGGCATTCACATCCAAGTAAATCCACAATGCACGAGACCCAATCTTTTGTAAAATCATAATTTGACATATCTCCAAAAAGAAAAAGAAAAAGAAAATCAAAAACTGTGCCACTGCATCATTATTGATCCATCAGACCAAATAGTTCAAAAGAAAACCCAACCCAAAAATCAGTATCACTCACTCTTGCCAAACTCAAGCGCGCACACACGCTCACAGACTCTCGCTCCCCCTCAGTTTCATGTCCCAGTAATGGCAACACATGAACAAGAACAAGAACAAGAGGACCCAGAACACCCGCCAGAGAAAGAACCAGACAACAGGAACGAGAACGAGAACGAGAACGAGAACGAGAGCGGGAGCGGGAGCCTCTCTCTCTCCACCTACTTGGGCCTCAGCTTCTCTTTGTTCTTGGCGCATTTGCCCAAGAACTCGCTGACCCTTTTACCTAACCTTCAGACCCAGGTCAAAGACCTCTCCTTTACGCTCCTCCAAGCCGAGGACCAGCTGAGGCAGATGAGATCGAGGAGGAAGGAGGACTCGAAGGCCAACGCGAGGGTGGTGGAGATCTTCGCCAGCCACAGGAACGCGTGGCAGGAGGAGGAGAGGAGGCTGATGCAGCAGCTGGACGAGGCCAACGAGGAAATGGCTCACTTGAGGGCGAGAATGGAGGAGAACGAGAGGGTCGAAGCAGAGTACAAGGCTAGGGTTGAGGAGCTGGAGAGGGAAGTCGGGGAGAGGGATGAGATGATTGGGTTCATGTCAAGGAGGGTTGAGTTTGGAGAAGAGAGTGACAGGAATGGTGGTCATGGTGATGTGGAGGAAGCGAGTGAGTATGGTTATGGTCAGCAACAACAACATCATCACCATCATCAGTATCAGTACTTGAATCGGCAACAAGAAGAGCAGACTGGGAATGGGTTTGATTCTGAGTATATGGGGTCTGCTTCCAAGTTCTGGGCTGAGAGAGCCAGTGTTTGGCAGGTATGGTTTTCGCTTTTTCCTTCTGCTTTTTGGGTTTGTTTTTGCAATGTTGTTTCACTAATGCCCACAAATTTTTGCGCATTCTTATACTGAGAACACGTGTGCTGATTTCGATCTCTGGAGAATGAAAAGATTCTGGCTTTTCATGAGTTTTTGAGTAATTATGATAATGGGGAAAGTCAGGGGAAGTTGCGGTTTCTGAGCTTTATTTCTCTTTATAACTTTTCTTGATATTCTCCATTTTGCCTTTTTTTTTTCATGATTAATATTTTCTTGAGTTTCAAGAAGAAAGCGAACTACTTTCTGATGACTGTAACTTGTTTGAGTGCCAGTTCACTACTCTCTCTCTCACTTTTGCTCCGGGAACTCGTGTGTATTGTACTGGAGTCTTCATCTTTTTCCTGGTAAAACAATGTGAAGTCTTTGTGGGTTGCAAGAATCTCTGCGTTGTGTACGGATTTACACTGTCCAGCCAAATCTCTTTACCCTCATCTAGGAATTTTCATAATCAATACAAAGTTACGAACAGGGAAAAGTTAATAAATGGGTTCTCGAAATTCATTTGGTTTCATGTCCATATCTATTAGATAATGCCTTTAATCTGTAGTACTAGTGAAAAGTTTGAGTAGCATCAGTTCGAGTGTTTAAATCAAATGACGCAGTTTTTATTTAGTTTGGTGGATGAATATCTTTCTCATGGAGTTTATCCACCTGTTCCGGTTTGTTAAATTCTTTTCCCTTTCACTATGCGGCGTATTGTTTTTATTCATCAAAAGAGACTTTATATTCTGGGTTAGTTGGTTTGGTTAATTTCCCTGGATAGTGTGGCCCATTTCCTTGTTCTCCATTCCCAGTGGCACTTTCGTTATTTGGCTGGGGACCATCCTTACACCATAGATATGGATGTATGAGAAGATCATCTATCTACATCCACGGTATGTAAGTAATGGTAATGCCAAACATGTGTTCCAAAGGAACGTGACCTCCTTCAGCAATTAGTGTTGGCCGATACCGGTTTAGAGCCATAAATATCAATGATAGAAAAGGTTAAAAAGGATGTAATTGTATGAGGAGTTGCAAATATGTCATGTCCCTAGTGTGGGCGACCAAGTTGCCGTGAAAGCGGAGCAAACACATTGATTCTTCCAGCCACTTGTGTAAAATGGAATCTGCAGGGACAACTGTTTCATCAGATCTTGAAAGATGAGTATCGTAATATCAGTTGTTTGTGATGATACTTGATTTGAGTGGTAGGATAATTATCCCATGTCTGAAATAAGATCAAACTTGATGTAATGTATAGCTCTAATAATGTGCTTGCTGAGCTTATTAAACATTTGGTAAATGTGAAGCTTATCATACTTCTACTGTGGAATGAAACTTCTACTGTGGAATGAAGCTTCTGAGATAACTGTTGGGTAGGAGATTACTTATTTACGTGTTGGAAATGGGGTGATCTGGTATTTCTGGTGAAAACTTTCTTCTCCAAAGATATGAGAAAGTGAGATTAGAAAACTTATATCCAACAATCTTACTTGTTGACTCTAATTTCCACTCGAATATTCGTTTTTGTTGAAATTTGGAACTTGATGGAGGATACAATTGCTAAGCACTGGCATATAGGAATTCATGGTTGAGCAGACTATAGCTGTTATTTTGATGGTCTCTTTTACAGACCCAGCTCTGCGGTTCATTTAGCATTGCTCAGATTATGATTTTGCACAGGAGATCGAAATGTTTGTTAGGTGCACTAACGGCGGATAAATGATACTTTTACAGGGGGCAGAAGACTGAAAACATGTAGCGATTAGATTTAGACAATTTCTTAATGTGATACAAACGTTTCGTCAACGAATTTGTTGTGCTCATGTCTCAGATGGCATTCTACACACTGGAATTCCTAACTTGACAATACTAATATCTTACCTGTCTTATTTATGGGCAGGATGTACAGTATGAATCCCGCGAGTCATTACATCATTCAAAGCATTATGTGACAAGGTAGGTGCAGATGGTTTATATGCTTCCTTTGACCCTTCTCATAATGCTAGTTTCCTGCAACTGATTGGAGGCACTTTGTTTCCTACTCAGAAGGGAGTCTCCTTGGAAACTGCACGGTGAAGGGGTTGGCGTCTCTTCTAAATTGAAGTTACTTGAACAAGAATTGTTGAATTTGGAAAAAGTTGGGGATGGTGATCCTTCGAAGATTCCTTCGCTAATGAGGAAGCATGCTAAAAGATATCAAGCTCTAGCAGGAAAGATTGACAATCTGTGCAGAAAGATGGTATTGGCTATTTAAGTTAATTTTGTTTCTTACAAGTCTTTTTGAGCTGCTTGCTAGTTGGAGATTCATCACACATTCTAGTTTGTTGCGCATGGCGCTGATAAGCTGATTAGAGTTTCTTGGCAGCATGAGTGAAGCAACAACGCATGTACAGTTGATGACTTAGATGTGGAGAAAATAACGATGAACCTAATACGCGGATTTAATCAAATGCTAGGTCTAGATAATGCTTGATTCAAGACTTTATATTGGATCTCGTTCCACGAGGGTGACATATCAATCCTACTCGAGCTGATGTTGGGTACCTTGTCGGATTGAATCTGATTTACTTACCTTTCGTGTCATGCTCATAAATGCTAACGGAGTAGTAGCCTTAGTAGACATAATGAAAGGTCATCTTAAGCATTTCAAGTCTATGATTGTGGTCCAACATTCCTCTGCTAGTTTCTAGGTTGATCACATGACAAGTGACAACCATCTGAGTGTGATTATTCCTGGGTGGCATCAGTATTTTCAAAATCTACATTTTGGCCCCTAAAAAGGAACAGTTTCATGAACCCTAACATGGTTTGTTTGTGACACCAAACCTAACTTCTTCTGTTAGTGAGTTACCGACTTCAATAGAGTGTATAATTTACCACAACTAATAGTCACTGCAGTTCAATAGCCATTTTCCGTGTTCTCTTAATTGAAAAAAAAAATTGTATTATGTGGAAGGAGGTAGCTGAAGTAGATACCCTTTTGCTCATTTGCCACAGCAAGCTAGCAATCCTTGCGAACCAACATTGAGCTCGGAGTTTAGGACTCAAAGGCAGACCGAGTTCTTGCTAGAGGCCTTCCGGCTCCAACAACGTGCAGCCGAGACAGGACAAAAACTGACGGCACTACACACTGAAGTCGGGAAGAGCTACTACGAGGAGGAGCTCGGGGGACATGCCAAGCTGACCACAAGACGGTCCATGGACTCGATAAGGAACAACTTCAAGGAAATCCAAAGAAACCTGGAGATATGGTTGGCTCGAATAAATGGGGACTTGAAGGGGATTCTTGCCAGAGACGGGGCGTCTCACGCGAGAGAATATTGTGTTGCTAAATATCCTTTTGTGCAGTAGGATCTCTAATGCTGTATGAAGCTCTAATCTCGAGGGTTGTGATTTTTTTGGGAATCTGATCCGAAACTATGAAGTGGCAATCATAAGCTGCATGGCACTGAAATAGAAGCTGTACATGATGTTTTTTGGTGGCATCAGAATTAACTAAATTGTCTGATCAAAATCGTAGTTACCATAAGGATTGGACAGTGAAAACATAGTTTTTACTTCAAGTCTCGGCTATGTCGAAAGCAACCCGACATGAGCATGAGATGTCATGACGGAGATCCATTGGAGAGCCCAGAGACTGAATTGTCGTCAATGGAAAGTGAAGGGTCTGGGATATCCTGAGCATTGAGCATTAATGAGTCCTTCAGCTCCTGGTCAGTATAAAACATTCGAGCATTTTGTATCTGTTTTCTGTTCCTTCTTTGTGTTTTTAGTTGTTCCTTATGCTAAATATCGAGCTCGATCTCTGTCTTTGTTTTTATATTGCATTGGCCGCAATTGCACCTAGAGCAATAACATCTCTCGTGAATTTAAACTCCGGCTTAGCTTGGGTTTCTTGCAGATTTTTCTTTCATTCTCGAGTCAAAATCCGTCCTCTCTAATTTCTCGGGGGCTAGCTTCAGGAGTTTACCCGATTGACTGTACTCGTCCATTGCTCTGCTCTTGTAACAATATTGAAAGAGCAACAGCTAAACTAGAATACACATGGACTTTATATGGTTTGTCCGTGTGACCTACGTCCAAAGATGGCGATATGTCGATCTATTTCCACCACACACATGTTGGAAAAGAAAAGTTCCAACTTCGGTTTTCCATTCCTTCTGTCGGATGGGTTTACCAAGTCGAATCACAAGATTTACGACACCTTAAATTCGAAAAACGGGCTATAAACTCAGATACACAAATAGCCAAAGCTTCTAGCTTTCTCATCATTCTAATTGAATCCGGAACACCCCTGGCAAATACCATGTTACACTTTTGTTTCCATGCATAGCAGCATCAGCATGTGAATGATAACATCAACAGGAATTGCCTCTTTCCGTCGCTTGTTAGACCCTGTCTCTGCTAGGCTGGGGTTACCACGTTTTTCTCTAGACTTTTGGCGACAAATCAGATTATACCGATCTCCTTCGACTTGAGAAAATTGAGACCAGATCGAATTCCAGAAGGGTTTAAGACCATCCAAAAGCAAAAGAAATATTGGGTTCAATATTCGATTCGGGAGACAATTACCCAAAAAAATCTTAAGTCTATTATACTTGTGTTGACGAATGTGCATATTCCAACTACAATCCTTGGGAGGGAGTAAGCACAAACTCGATTGGAAGTTATAATTGCTCATGCCTTAAAGGATTTTACGGCGATGGAAGAAAAGATGGGCGTGGATGCACTGCTACAACTTTTGAATTTCCTGTTATCAAAGTCGCTTTAGGTGAGCAAACTCTTAAGATTTTTTTTTTTTATTGAATTTGAAAAAAGTCTCACGTATATAAAACTAGTTAGATCTTCTCATCGTGCCAGCAATTATACTAGAGAGTATGTGACACGGCTTATTAATACTTAGTGTGGAAAATTACATAAAAAGTCATAATCTGTTACACTTGTGCCATTTTAGGGCTGAATTCCCTAAAAAAACCCTCAACTTTAGGTCAAGTTCCAAATCTGCCCCAAACTTTTTTTTGTCTCGGAAAAAACCCCAAACTTCAGGTCAAGTCTCAAATCTGCCCCAAACTTTTCTTTTGTCTCAGAAAAAACCCCAAACTTTAAGTCTAGTCCCAAATCTGCCCTGGATTTTGTTTTGTCAAAAAAAAAATCACAAAATTTCAACAATTCTCAAATCTACGCCCATAATCCAACCCCAACTTGACACGGCACTTTCACGTCGATAAAATCCACATCAATAAAGTAACATGTTTTTTTTTTACAAAGAAAAGTTTGAAGAAATTTTGGACTGAACCTAAAGTTTGAGGTTCTTTTTGGACCAAAAAAGTTTTATTTGTTATCGTCTCTAACTTTCGTATCCTAGAACGGTTTTGGTTTGGAGAATTTCAACAATTTTTATTGAGGTGGATTTGTTATCGATGTGAATTTGTTATCGATGTGAAAATGCCACATCGGTCGTATCTATCGCCCCATTACTTTGCTAATGTGGATTTGTTATTGATGTGGAAGTGCGGTGCCAAGTTAGGATTGGATTAAGGGGGTAGATTTGAGAATTGATTGAAATTTGGTGATTTTTTTTTACAAAACAAAATTCGGGGCAGATTTGGGATTGGACTTAAAGTTTTGGATTTTTTCTGAGAAAAGAAAAGTTCGGGGCAGATTTGGGACTAGACCTAAAGTTTGGGGTTTTTTCTGAGATAAAAAAAAGTTTGGGGTATTTTTGGGACTGAACCTAAAGTTTGGGGTTTTTTTTTATGGAATTTGGCCGCCATTTTAGTCATAAAACTTTTAATTTTGTTAATTGAGTCCAAAATCTTTTGACGATTTGCCAATTTAGTCCTTCAATGGAGGGTGATGTGGATTCAACCAGAATTTTCACAGCTGGAGAGTTCATATCAATGACCAACAACTACGACAAAGAGAGGATTCTCGGCTGAAGCGGTTTTGGGATGGTGTACAAAGGAATCTTACCCGACAATCACATCGTCGCCGTAAAGAAATCCAAAATGGCCGAGGTTAAAAGGTCGGACATAGAGCAGTTCATCAACGAAGTGGTCATCCTCACACGGATCAATCACCGGAACGTCGTTCGACTGCTGGGATGTTGCTTAGAGACAAAAGTTCCCAAGCTAGTTATGAGTACATGTTGAATGGTACACTATCTGACCGTAATCACTATCGAGCTCGAAAGTTCTGGCTCTCCTTTGGTCACCGCCTGAGAATCGCCACAGAGACCGCTGGAGCTCTTGCCTACTTGCACTCGGCATGTTCGACACCCATAATCCACAGAGACATCAAATCTGCCAACATACTCTTGGACAACAACTACATCGCCAAGATATCTGATTCCGGTATTTCAAGGTCAGTCCCCTTGGATCAAACGAAAGTAACCCCGTGGGGCAAGGGACGTTCGGCTACATTGATCCGGAGTACTTTCAAAGCCATCACCTCACGGAGGAGTGATGTCTATAGCATTGGTGTGGTCCTCACGGAGCTATTGACGAGCAAGAAGGTCGTGGATCCGCAGAGATCGCAAGAAGTATGCAGCTTGGCCATATACATTGTTCAAAGCATGGAGCAAAACCGGCTGAGCGATGTCCTTGACCCTCAATTTGTAGAGGAAGGGACTTCGGATAAGATAAATGGGGTTGCTGAGATAATAAAGAATTGCCTGAACTCAGAGAGGCCGACAATGAAGGAAGTTGCTACGGAATTGGATGGTTTGAGGAAGCTTTCGATGCATCCATGGCTGGACAAAGATGTTAACAGCAAGGATGATCGCGTAACCTTGCTTTTGGGAACATCCCCGGACCTCTACCCTCCGCCATCAAGCCAGTATGTTGATGGTTGCGATGAAGATGATTGAGCGTAAGAGTATGGAGCAAGCTATGGTTACGTCAATGGACTACCACCTCCGTTAAGTTCACAGCTCCCTGGCATGAATGCTCTTAACCACAAGAGCTTCATGATCTTCTTATGTTTACAGTCTTTTGCTTGAAATCCATAACTTTTTCAGTGTCCTCGCGTACTTTTTTAAGAGTGCCATATGGAGTGGAAGTCTGTGTTATAAAGGCCAATCCTGGCTAGTTGTACGAGACCCATTTCATGACATTAAAAAACATTGCGGTTCACGAGTCTTGTCTGTTCTGTTACCAGCGTAGACAACAGGATAATAACCATTTTAAGCACAAACAAGGATTCAGAAAGACAAGTTGCATCAGGTCATTCTGCATTCTCAAAGCCTGAAGTTAATAAAATTTGAACACACATATAATCTCTGGAAAACAGTTTCCCCAGAATAATTCTTCCGGAGTCTATATCCCATAAGATCCAATTACCGCTAAGTGTTCAAAATCGCCAGCCATAGCGACAATACTGGGTGCATCCAATATCAACCCACATCACAACAAAGCTCGGACAAAATCAGCATTTTCCAGTATTCAGGCAAACATGGAGGACAAGGGCAGTTCCTAGCACATATAACAGCTTTCTCAAGACCATAGTATCTTTTTAAATACCATCTTCATCCATCCAGCAATGAAATTACAAGAAATTTCGACAACTGATGCAGCTAGGCCATAGCCAACGTGTTGAATAAGGAATGGATTTATCAGAAACTCAAGTGACCAGTCAGCTCTGAGCTAATGGAAAACAGAGTGTAGGCATATGCAACATTCCATTCAGAGTCTAAAACAGATGCGCTCAAAATTCCAGATTCAATCAGGTCATTCAAAATGTAACGAAACAGAAGTGTCTCCGAAAGTGATAGAAAAATACAAATTCTCAAAAGAAGGATATCCTAACCACCTTTCTATCAGCGAGCTGGTATACTGACAAAACACTCACTTCTTCTCTTCCTTCTCAGCTTCGGCCGCCTTCTTCATCCTTGCACCGACATGTCGTTTGTTCATCCGCTCCACACGGAGCTTGGCATAAGCACTGAAGGATTTCATCTCATCGGTGATCTTGACAAGCTCAACTGCTGGCTTCTCTCTCCCAATCGGCATGTAGCTACCTTGGACTTGCGTTGCAGATGCCAACTCTTCCGGCGTGGAGTCACCAGCCTGCAGAAAAGAAAGGCAAATAAAGTATTCTGCCACCATGGAGGTTGTATTCAACAAGGGACAATAATGAATGGTCGAAAGTCGTTGATACACCGGGTTTACCTTGAATTTGCGAGCGCATCTTGGGAAGACAACCAACTTAGCTTTGTAGGTCTTCAACCTCTGCACATTAGCTTGAAGCCCTTCAAGGGATCGATTCTTCCTTCGGTGATCCACAGCAATTCCGATGGTCGGAGCTAATTTCTTGGGGATACCTGCTGCCTGAAATACCAAAGAAGTTTCTGTGTAAATAGGAGAAGAAGGAAAAGCATTTGGGTTTCTTCCACACACACAAACAAATAAACAGAGCCTCAGCTAAACCAGCTCAAATTTACAGCAACTAGCATTCAATCACCAAAAAAATGACAAGTAGAGCACAGAGAGAAAAACAAACAAAAAATGACAGTGGCTTGTAATGATCCAAGGCCAAAAAAGATCAGTCTGAAAAAAATTAACAAGATGTTGCTTCAATTGACCAGGCCCAGCTATTCTAGGTGGTTTCAACTCAACAATACTTCATTTGACATGAATCAGAATAGCATTGTTTCTTCTCCTACTTTCATCACATCAATAAGCAACTTTCAATTGTATCGTTACGTAACTACCAACTTTGCAGCGTAAACTAGTAGATAAGAAAAGCTTCCTCCATGACTAATTAGCATGAGTTAAAATGGACAAACACGTAAAAACTCCATGTTACGAACGGATGTAATCCACAACAAGACAATTAACTTGACCTTCAGTTCTTCCAAAGAGAACCCTTTTCCAGCCCTAACTTTCATGTTGTACTTCAGAGTTTGACCATGAACAACAGGTCTAAGAGGTCCAGCTGTAGGCCTTGGAAAAATCTTCACAGCCTTCTTTTGCCTCGCTGGAGACAATAGCAGATTATTTTAAATGTAAAGGCAGAAAAAGATTCACCAGGGTAAGAACTAAATCCAGGTTTCTAATCAACAGATCAGCAATTAATATACCTAGGCGTCTCCTGGATTTCCTTGCAGGCTGGTTGAACCAGGTCTTAACATAGTTCTGCCAGTGCTTCCTGAAGTGCCCATTTGGCACAACATTGTTATGCTTAACCATGGCTTACCTGCAAAACAACAAAGCATATAAACACGAAGCCACTATGTGAAAAAGTGTATCCAGCAAGCAAATTCCATCGGGGTAAGAGAAGCTCGCATATTTACGTGTAATATGTAATTCTCAAGAGGAATGTATATTTCACAGGGGATCAGTTGTCAGCGAGCTTAAACATTGATACAAACACTTATTCCTTAGAAAAAAGACATCAATACGACCCAATCCAGCCAACTATGCCTATGGATGAACAAACAATGAACTCAAACAACCAGACCGAGTGTTCTTCAAGTACTTCATGCAGAGTTATGTCGACTCATCAACTAATGGCCGATGAACTGCTCGCATATCACCAATATAACCTGCCGAGGACGAGAGAACACACATCTCGCACTCGAAAGCTCGAATTTATACATATCGAGTTGATGAGACTGAGAAACATAACAGGCCACTCATCACACCATTTCTCAGTCAGTTGCCCCAAAACCCAAGCAACATCAACATGGTATCGTCCAGTGTTCACCATGTGACTAACGGCCCGAGTTGCTCAAGTTTTCTGACAACTTACGCAGTTTCAAACTGCCAGATTCAACACAATGTCTCGAAAAAAGAGAAAACAAAAGCGAGCCACCGTAATTCCAAGTACAAATGAACATACCCACCAAGTTAATCTACATCAACAAGAACCGTGTAAATTCACCCAGAATCCGATAATACGCATCGAAACACCACCCAAAGATAAAAATTTCTCCGTACCAATGCTCCACAACGTAAATTCGAGAGAACAAAAATAGATTAAAAAAAAACAAGAACATGCTTTGGCGTGGTTAACGTTCAAAGACGACGACGAACAACTAAACGGAGGAACGCAAGAACAAGAATCTGACTGCGGCGGAGCCGCCCAGAAAGCTTACCTGAGAGGAGAGGGAGACGAAGGTCGAGAGGAAGAGCTGGCTCTATATCTGGACTCGGCCGCCTTCGCGCAAGAGCACGCTATTATGTACCAAAACCCTAGGACTAAAGTGTTCGCCAAATTACCAAAATGTCCCCGGTGTGTAATATGGGCCGGGCCACTCTCTGAATTTGGGCATCCATTCTACCATCCAAGTTTGGTTAGCCCAGATCTTTCGGTACCCCATTTTGTCAATTCTCTTTCCAGAATCGGACTTCACCGATCAGTTTCTACAATTATCATATGAGCTTCCTAATTTGAATGTTGGGGTTAAAAAAACACAACTTGGGAAACTTTTATTTACTTAGAAATATGAATAAGAAATTGACATTTGATACCACACAACTGTATAGTATCAGTAGAAAAGGAAAATATATCTTCAATGACATGACGGATACATCACGTGACAGTGATACGTAGCGCAATCGACTAATTAAAAGTGAAATATACACAGGCATGGCACCAATTAAGATGAGATTCATAGCACGAGGGCAATGGCTATCAGTCGGCTATATCACATTGTATCCCTTAAATAAGAACTTTTTGGAGAGCGAGGAGGTGTATAGGCAATATTTGATGAAAATGTGCACAACTCTAATTACAACTCGATAAAGATAATTATTGCAGCTTCCCTTAGCACTTTCGATTGATTTGTTGCTACAGCAGAAATAGGCAAGGGACGGGGCAAGGCCGGCAATCACATTCCTCGTCCCGGCTTTGTGAGACCAAGCTTTGGTCCGTCATTGCCTCGTGCCTCGTGTGGACCTGGCCGTGCACGTCCTGGCGAGGGATGAGGGGCTAGAAGGGGCACCATAATCCGCGTGTGCAATTTTTTTAATTAATTTTTAAATTTATATATTATGAAAAAACATATAATTGTCAGCGCATTCATAACAATTATGAATTATTCTACTTGGAGCTAATTCACATTCTATAATTATTAAAAGAATCACAGAGAATTTAGCTCTACTTATATGAATGTGTTTGGATAATTCACTGGACAACAAATATTTTTCATCTCGCTTTAATTGTAAAATAAGTGGGTAATAAACTATAACAGGACATATGATATAATAACCCAAATTATAATACTTTAATTATAATAATTATATACTTTCTTAGAAATACATACGGGACGGGTAAATAGAGCGGGGCGGGCATTTCCCATAGGGAAAATTTTCCCCGTTCTGGGCGGGCATCACGAGGCATGGATTCTCCATGCACTATACAAAATCGATGTAAATGGGAAAAAAAAATCGCAAGCGGTTTTATCCACTATTAATTTGGAAATCACTGAGGGAATGAGAAATTATAATCTCCAAATGAAGAGTAAATTAGTGATTGCCACAGATTTTTATCACTTATAACGAACAATTTTTTTTTTAATTACTAAAGTCTTTGTCCCAAAGATTTTTATAGGTGAATGACCGGTCCGTTTGGTTGAGTTTTGGAAAAATGCGATGTCATTTCACCAAAGATCTTTTGGCTCAAGGTGTATTTGGTTAGCGATTTTTTGTGCAAGCAAGGATCCAGAAATGTGTGAATGCTGAATACCACAGTCAGTATGGATTCTTTTCAATTGAGAACAAAAAAATAACTCCCCACCGTCTTCTTGTTGGCAAAATCCTTAGATTGGGGACCGAAGGGAGTGACGAAGCGTTTGCGACTGAATCAGAAACCATCTCCGGCGATACCTCGAGCAATCGCATTCAATTTTATCTACCTTCTCTTTGGCTTTGAACTAAAAACCCTATAAATTTAGGAGGCAACAGAGAGAGAGAGAGATCATTAAAGGGAGAGATTTTAGATAAACAAACGGAAACATCCCTCTCTCTCGCTCTCCTTTCGAGCTTCTGCAATAGAGGGACAGAAGAGCCAGTTGTCGACGATGCCGACGAGATCGAACTCGCCGCTCCTTCGTTCGTCCCTAATCGTCCGATCCTTCATCCGCAGCCTTTCCTCTGTTGCTGAGGATGACTTTTGTAACATGCGGGCGCTTACTATTTGCCCATTGATCCTTAGACATGGTATAATACGGTTCGTTGACTTTGGTACACTTGGACTGTGGGATGGAAAATAGGACATAATTATAGTATCAACCACATTATAAGTATCCCATAATTTATTATATCTGCCAAATAGGTAGGTGAGATCGGATTTGGGTTGGATCATAAATGGTTCGACCCGAATCGACCTGCATAATCCATTTATGATCCATCTATTACAATGCAAATTTCCCAATCCATACCCATATTGTTAAAACATTTCCATATTTAATACAATCTTGAAAAACTTGTTTTTTTAAAAAAATAATTATATTGTTAAAATATTGTGGAATCTGATTTTTTATGTTTTTTCTTTCTCTTTTTTTATTAGCGAGAGTCATAGCCCTTGCCAGATTTCGTAGAAAAATTAAGAAAAAATTTATAAAAAAAAAATCAGAAAAAAAGACCATCTATAACTCACTTAAGATAGTTAGGTAACTTCATTTATGACATATTTAAGACCCGTTAAGTTGTTAAGGTAATCCATTTATGACTCATTTAAGCTTGTTTTTATAATTGAAGGTAACTCATTTATGACCCACACAATTAACTATGGGTTACAGACACCTCTATAATTTATTCACATGAGGCAGCAAACTTTATCATTTGCTTGAGGATCACTCAAAGTAACTCAAGGATCCTTTCTATCTTTTGACGTGCTTGATTCCTCCATCAAGCTGCTAGGTTGCCCACTCATCCTCTCATCAAGTCCTCTCCTCCCTACTTAATTTTTTGGGAAAATGATTGAGAACTGTAGAAGATAGAAGCAGTGTTTGAGGATTGATGTGGGGTTCTCGTGATGGATCGAATGCTTGTGGCGATTCTTGGACTCGACAGGCACACTGCTCAGGGCGAGAGAGCAAGGACAGGAGGATGGTCGAAGGGTAGGGGATGAGGGCGCTAACGAGCATGGCGAAGATGAATGAAGAGTTGGGAGATTCGGTACAAGAGGATGAGGAGGGTGAGGTTTGTCAAGGTTTTTTGGAGAGGCACTAGCGAGTATTGTTTATCTTATTGACGTGGCACCAAATTGGAGCTACAATTGCGATGAGTGCTCTCAAAAGTATATAATAGAAGAGACAAATTATTTTTCAAAAGACATTGGATTTTTCATTAATTTAACAAATAATATTAAATTTAATTGTACTATTTTTATAATCTTTAGGAATTCATTATACTATGTAAAAGTTCAGGATTTGATTGCAAGTTGAGTATAATGTTACTAACTTGTGATATAGGTATCCATATTATAAAAGTTTTATAGTAAGACGTGTCAATTTCTTACACCGCTCGTAGATCCATCTTTCTTCCCGGCCTATTCTGTGGTCCAGACACCTTGAGGACAAACATTTTGTCATACTCAATCCAATGGCTGGCTTTGACAAATATTTGATCAGACGGCTGATAATAGACATCAGTCGAGTGGCTGACAATTAAAATACCCAGATCCAATGGCTGACACGAGACACTGGGAAATTGGTCAACTATTCTTTGGATCTTGAGCTTCATATAAGTGTATATGTTGACTTTCGTTATGATTAATTGACTTTAAGACTATATAGTATATAACAAGGTACACTTGGGTAAGAGAGAAACTGAAGTATGGCCGTCTTAAAGTTCTTTTATTGGTGTATCCCATCGTTTAATGAAGTCAGATCAATTCCACCTACCAATACCAAAACCCCTTTGAGTTTGAGGTTGAGAAGTGTGAATACTATGGTCTCCTCACAAAAATTACAAATCTCTTGAGATCTGCCTCTTAAGATTTTACCCAGCAAAATAAACACAACTTGCAGAAAGAGGATAAAAAGACGGAGTGTCGTTCAGTCCAACGCCAAACAAAGGAACCTATACGTTTAGTTTTGGATGAGTGACATGTGTGTTTGTACTTAGTTGTGCAATCGAATTCTTTCGCATGTCAATAATCCATTGACGAGCGTGAGTTATTTCTGAGCCGATTAAAAATCCTAAAAGTTATTCTACTTTGGCTAGTTCCCAGTCCTTATATTAACCATTTAAATATTAAATCATGTGTTAATCTTAGAGTTTAAGTTACCACGACCATCGACAATGCTTTCACAAAATTCGTACATGGTATCAAAATAGGAGATCCCTACTTCAAATCTTTTCATATTCTTTATTCGCCCTCTCCATATATTTCCACACTTTACTCTAGGCCAAAGTCCAGTCCACGCATGAGAAAGGGTATTAAACCATTTAAATGTTAAACTACACTTTCAAGTTTCACGCAAGAAGTTAAGCTTTTAGAATAATTAATAGCGGTTCTACAAAATTTTCACAACTTTGAAGGGTGTTCTGTTTGTAATTGGCAAGCTAATGACTCCGGAAAGGCTTATGATGCATTTCGAAAAAGATGATTAATAGTAAGTTTGCTCCATTCCCGGTACTTTGGATTGGTGGACTACAAATATGGACGCAGCTCAAATTCAAAACTGCTAAAAGTCATATGTGGGCGATATTTATTTTTAAATCTTAAGACACCAATCGAAAGACTGATCCGAGCAAACTTCTCCAATTAGGGATGAAGAAAAATATAACCCTTCACGAAAAAAAAAAAGAAGAAGAAGAAGAAGAAGAGGAGAAAAGAAAAGAAAAGAAAAGAAAAGGGGGAGTTCAGTTCTTAAACAGAAATAGTGTATTCAAGCAAATTTCCATTGGTTTTCAACGCGAGGATGACTAGATCAGACTAGATGAGGCTGTCTGATATGGTAATCCCATGGCGATTGCGGTTTCTATGAAGTGCTTGGTGCGATGATCACGTTTAGACCGTCCACAGCTGAAGCATCTTACAACGACATCTAGAGAGCTGCTCCATAAAAAAATTGTTGCCAGTCTGTAGTGTGATTGTAAAGCGATGGAGCTCGGAAATATGCGATCAGTATCGAACACATGACCTGTCCAAAAAATCAGAACACTCGATAAATAATGCCAAACTTGCTCTGGAGCCTACTCAACAATGGCGACCCATATCATTGTGGCCCCCACGAAGATCAAGGGTTTGGCGAGAAGCTACTATCATGCCCTTTGGCTTCGCATGATGAATTTGCATATTTAAATGTTGGAATCCCGAAAAAAAGAAAGAAAAACACAGGAGAGCAAAAAGGAAATAAAACCCGATTATGAAAAATGGGGCAGAGGGAGAGAGAGTCCCGTTTCCAACTCGATTCACACGAACCGGACCGTTGCGCGAAGAAACTGTTGCTAAGAGCCGCTCAATCATAGCATTGACGGACGGGGTCGAGGTTGAAATAAGAAATAAGGAGAACGAGGGAATATGAAATTTCAAAAATAGGTGGAAAACTCATAAGTTACAACCACACGCTCTCTTGACAGCCACATCATGATAGGATATCTCCCTTCAGCCACATCATGATCGGTGGATGGATATCATTCACATATAAACTTAACTATAAATTAAATAGGGATGAGTAAAGTGGACCTGGACCTCCTGAACCAAATCAGGACAGGACCAGACAGGCCGGTTTGGTCCAGTCCTTGAAGGTACCAGTCCGATCCCCGGTTCCAGGGAGGATGGGACTAGACCGGATCGGGCCACACACACACATATATAACATTATATATATTATGTATTTCTTAAACCTAAATCTAATTCACTCACATAACTCTTTTCATCTTTACCACAAAGAAGAGGAGTAATCCATGAAATTAGCCCATCCATCGGTTTCTTGCAACCAATGTGGGATTCCCCATCCCTCACTCACTTCAAAAGTTTATCCATTGCTCACTTGAAGTGAGCCCTCTCTTGCTTGTTGGTAGCTTGCTCCAAGATTCAAGAGTTCCACATCGAGTGAGAGGCAAAGATTGTGTATAAAATTGAGCCATGCACCTACACAAAGTTACAAACCGTATCTCTCTCTCGGCCTCTTGGGTAAAATCCAAGTTTAGTATTTGTTGAGCATACAAATGCCCACAAATTTTGTAGAAGTTTGATTTTTTTTGCATGTGTGAAATTGTTATTGCTGGTCACACCAGAATCGGACTGGACCGGACCGGACCACCGATCCTGATCCGGTCCGGTCTGGTCTCCAAAATACGGGGACTGGGACTACCGGTTCGGTCCTCGATTCCATATGGGGACATGACCAATCCAGACCGTGCACACCCCTACTTCCATCGTACAACCGAAATTTCTACATAAGCCCCTTCCATATAAACGAGGGAAAAAATACACGTTATATGCCAAAAAAAACAAGAAGAATATAAAAGATTGTGTCAACAAAATGTAAATATTCGAAAATTTGATTTGTTTAGAAACTATACTATAGTATAGAAATATTATAATCTAAATAAAAAAAATGATAGAGGTTGACAAAATTACATCATTGTCGTCTTAATTACTTTAGAGTGACCACTTTATTCCTAATATGACATTTTTTAATAATGATTCTCATTGATATCGTGCACGAGCTTTCAGGAATTTTATTTGTTAATTATTCGAGGTCAAATCTATTTTTTGTTTTGTTCTATATGCTCATATGCATCATAGACATGTATCTAAAATAAACGTCTCTCTCTCTCTCTCTCTCTCTCGCTCTCTCTCCTTATCCTCCTAAAATGAAATCTCTCTCGCTGGGTATGTGTGTAGTGAAGAATGAAGATGGCCTCTGTTGGGTTGCTTCATCTGGCTTTCTTCCCTTCCTAATGGTGAGAAGGAATTAAAAGGCGAAGAAAAAGATGACCAATCACTAAGTCCTGGGAGTAAGTATTTAGGAGATGAAGGCAGATGCAGAAGCTTCAGGTTCTGGCCCACGAGAAGCAGCCAGCTCGCGACAAAGCACCGATACGGCCACCATGGCCGTTCAGGCTTCGCCGCCTCGTCCAGCCAAAGCCGCCTCAAACAACACCGATCAAGACATTGAGGTAACCACATCACCGAGCCTCTCAATCTCTTTTATAGCTTCACGACATGTCGAAATATAACAATCGCGTCTCCATATATCCAACTATCAAGCATAGGCTAGTGCAAACCCAGAAGAGATGATGATGAGTTTTCATTTCCAATTTTAGAGAGATTGAAAGGGGGAGGTGAAAGGCATTGGGATGGGAGGTGGCTTGTTGAAATATGCAGATTCATGGGGAAGACTTCTTGGGTAAATTTGACTGCTTGCATCTTGCACATGGCTTGACATATATATATATATCGCTCGTGGGCAACGTGGAGTCAAAACTTTTGATTTACAAGAGGCAAAAAAACAGCCATGAATGTCCAATGTTGCATTATTTTGAATTCCAAGAAGGTGGTTTCTGAATATACTGCGTAGACCATATTGCTTGATGCTGTTTAATTTGACTTAAGGCAGAATATCCCCTAAGCATTCAAAGATATGGAGATAACATAACCATAATTAATCTTTTGAAATCTGAATTTCTTTTCTTTTTGTTTGATGGGAAATTCAGAACGAAACAAACCCTAAAGTTTCACACAGATTATACACCTAGAACTATGAAAGAGTTCACAGAATAAACCTTTTCAGATTGTACAGCATCTTCACTTTAAAAATAGTATCCACTTTGTTTGGTTAGCAGGTCACTTTGAGTGCCCTTGAGCTTGATGTAGAATATGGAATCTAAATGCCAGAATAGTCAAACTTAGAAGAGTCGGCATCCAAAAGGAGAGTCCCATTCAAACTTTCAACTTGCCAACTTTAAATTTTTTTTATCCTTTCTGGCCTGACATTGGAGTTATTTTATTGGACCACCCGATGAAGGTGAAGCTTATTGAAAGGATCGTTTGACGATTGACTTGATAATGTTTTGGAGAGTTGAATTTTGGAGAGATGACAATAATGATAAGCAGAATCGAACGGACTCCAATAATTCTGGCATTAGTTCTACACCTTATCTTTTCGATGACACCTAGCCAGCTTAGCTCGCCTTGTTATATACGAAGTGGGTCGAGTGCATAATGGAGAGATATACAGGAAAAATACAAATTATACTATATGAATAATTCATCCACCAAATTACAAAAAAAAAAAAAACATGAAATTCATACTTGTTGAGTCTCTGACCTAGGAATGGGGTTCACTATTTCCTTTGATGCGATTGATACGTAGACTTCATAAAATAGACAAATAGAAATTTATTGTGTGCTTGAATATGACTCGTGTATTTAAATATCTGCGAAACATAATTGATCCTATCAGACAACATTCTCACCTTCAAATTAATTGGAAATGATATTTTGCATTACTTTTTACAATTGTATGTACTCAACAAGAAACATGCATCGTATGGTAATGCGACGTGTGAAAAAAAGGGGCCGGCTACTATATATATATTTTTTTGGTTGGAGGCTGGCTACTAATTAAGATGTTAATTTAGATGGTGATGGAGTTTGCTATATGTTGGATTTAAGGATGGATGCAGATGTTGAAGTGGGGCTTAGCCACCAAAATTTAGTTGGACCTTTACTGCAAGAGAAGCCCAATTAACAAGCTTTTGACCTTTTCAACAAGATCACCACAAAATTTAAATCAAAACCTATCGATTAACTTATAATTATATATAAAATACATGTGGCCCGCTATGCATAAGTTGATTTTAGTGAAATAAATTAACTTAAATTACATTAGCAATTAGATTCAGTGTGGATTTACACGACGTATGTTCTATCTAACTTAGATTTCTGGTTTTAGTGAGATAAGTTATAATTACTGTTTAATACCACCTAAATGATTCTATCTTATGTCATTCATTTAAAGAAACAGTCAATTAACTTTATGGACCTTGGTAAGAAATCTTGGCCCCCTCAACCATCAGATGTCTAGATCCATCGATGCTTGGGTTCAAGCGGAGCATTTCAGGACTAATCTCTGAAATGCACTAGATTGATACGAGAAAGTATGCTTTTGAAATTGTCCGTTAAGGTACCATACTGAAAAAAAAAAAAAAAATCTAAAGCCTATTGCATTAGTATCAATTCTATCTTAGACCTTTCAATTGGACAAATTTGGTTTTACACCTTTTTGCACCTATGTCAAGAGCCTATTCAGTCAATTTTGATCGGAAATCGTTAACATGGATATTTACCATCTTACGTGATTCGGCCAGTGCTGACATAGACATTTTCAAATAATATTTTGAATATTTTATAATTTTTATGATTTTTTTTTCTTTCGGCTGAGGCAAAGGTTGCTGGCACCCTCGCTAGATCTAGGCCAAGCGAGGACGCCGCAACCCTTGCTTGTGGCCAATGACCCTTGTCAGCCCTCAACTAAAAATAAATAAATAAAGAGAAGAAAAGAAAAAATCATAAATAATAAAAAATGTTATTGAATTATTATTAAAAAATGTTAATGTCAGTTTTCACATCTACTTCAACAATTTTCGATCAAAATTGACTAGATAGACTCAATTGGTACAAATGTAAAATATTCAAGATTAAATTGGTTCAATTGAAAGATTTAGAATTGAATTGGCACAAATGCTATAGATTTAAGACATTTTTAGTACTTTCCCCGATACATAAGTGCAGTAGATCTCATCTCCACTTGCCCATCTCGAGGTCTGCGAGGCAAGTTTGCTCAAAATCCTCGCTCTAATGGCGATCTAATACCATCCCGGTGCTTCTCCTACTATTTCATCAATCAATTTGATAAATTGGTTTATTTGTCCCTAAATGTTACTCTTTAGAACAAGTTACGAAATTCTAAGCTAAGTAGACCATCTTCTTTCGGGGCATATATATATATATATTTTTTGGTAAGGATCGGGGCATATTTGTTTTTTTTTTTTTTTGGTAAGGTAAGAGTAATATATCCAATCAAAGAAAATGTTACAAAAAGCCTGGGAAGCAAGCTTAGCCCCCGTGGTGACACCTAGGAAGAAGTCATCACCGGAGCTAGGCGATTCACCAGGCTAAGCAGAAAACAAACAAAGGCCAAACAAAGGCCAAAAGGAGACCTACACAACGGAGGGCTGCTCGAAAATAGAGAGAGATATGTTCCAACCTCTCTGGGGCATATTTGTTTGCTCCTAGAAAAAAGCAAAAAACAGTTTTTTTTTTAACTTTTTCGCAGGCATTCAAAATGTTGTTTAAATTTCAAAAAAATTATGAAAATTTTATATGTGAATTTATATATCATTTGAGTCTCATCAAGATTTAAAAAATCACGAGTTAAAAAAAATTCGAAATGCGTGAGCTGTATGACTTAAATTCAAGCGAAAAAACAGAAAGAGAACCCAAATAAAGTGGATACATATATAAAGAGACAATAATATTCTTACACTAGCAACAAATCAGCATCTAACGAAAATATATGGAAAAAAAAAATTACATCAGCTTCCACCAAAATCGAAAGAAAAGGAGAAAAATCACCAAAAATCTAAATTCTTTTCATTGTGACATGTTTATTCTAAAAAAATTTCGTGAGAATAAAAACCTTAAATTTACACCGATGTGACTCATTTGCCCTCCATTAAAATTCTATCAATTTAAAAATATATCTAACATAAAGCAAACAGTATTGACATAGCATTCATTTAATTTAAGCGAAATAAAAACGACAGAGGGCAAATGCGTCATGTATGCAAGAGTTTGGATATTTTTATGTTACAATAAAAAATTTAAAATAAATGTGTCACAATGAGATATAATTTAAAATTTTTGATGTCATAAGAAATTTTTTTATAATAAATAGCATAATTTAAAGTTTTTTGCGACTGTTTTTTCCGAGAGAATAAAGGAGCAGAACAACGTGAAAGAAAAAAACAAAACTTGAGGATCACGCACTGAGAAAAGTTCAAAGAGAGCCAAACGTGTCGTAGAGAGAGAGAGAGAGAGAGAGAGGGCGGGACGATGTTCGGAATGTGGGAGCTTCATCGTTGCAGCTCTACGATGGCGGAACTCATCTTTCCGTCCTCGATCCCACCACTTCGATTCTCCTTCCTCTCATGGTTCGTTGCATACTCTCTCTCTCTCTCTCTCTCTCTCTCTCTATGATTTTCCTTTTTCTTCTTCCTTTTCTTTTGCTGGCTTTGCCTTTCGCTGGTTGGACTTTCATTTGTGGATTGTTGCTCCTCTCCGGTTTCGAGAGATTGGCCGATTTCGCTGTCGCCGTATATTTCAGATCCCTCCATGGGCATGCACTGTTTGTTTTGTAGGCCTGTTCGGTCATTTCTAGGGTCCTTAGTTTAGCTGCGGGATTGGGGAAATCATCAGCCTCTCGGCTTTAACTTTACTCTCAATTTATGTCCTTTCTCTTCAGATTCTCTCTCTCTGGGGTGAGTAGAATGTGACCTCCTGTAAGCTGTTTGCTAGTTTGAAGTCGAAGTGCTTTTCACTTGCCTGAATTCGCATGCAACTCTTGCTTCAATGGGTAGTTGCAATTTGGGGCGTGTTGATTCTTAATGTTTTGCTCTGCTTATAGGGGGGGAATTTCCTGCATGTCCTTAGATTTGTTGTCTTTAATCGGGGGAAAGTTTGGGCCTTGACAAATTTTTTATTTTATTTTATTTGGGTGTTCATATCGAATGCAGAAATTGAGAAAATCAGCTGATAGGCAAGCTTCTGTTCCAATGGGGGAGGTCAATCGTGCAGCTTATGTGACCATCCATGAAGTGCCTTCTTCACCTAGGGTTGATAACTTTCGTAAAGTATCGGTCCTTCCTCTCATTTTCCTCATCTTTTATGAGGTCTCTGGAGGCCCATTCGGGGTTGAGGATAGCGTTGGGGCTGCTGGTCCTCTCTTAGCCCTTCTAGGATTCTTGGTCTTTCCGTTCATATGGAGTGTCCCCGAGGCACTAATCACCGCGGAAATGGGCACCATGTTCCCCGAGAATGGCGGTTACGTGGTATGGGTTTCGTCTGCGCTCGGTCCCTTCTGGGGATTTCAGCAGGGCTGGATGAAGTGGCTTAGCGGGGTCATAGATAATGCCTTGTACCCGGTGCTCTTCCTTGACTATTTGAAATCAGGGATCCCCGCTTTGGATGGCGGGTGGCCTCGGGTAGTTGCGGCGTTAGCTTTGACGGTGCTTCTTACATACATGAATTATAGGGGTCTGACCATTGTCGGATGGGTTGCGGTTGCACTAGGGGTTTTCTCCATTCTCCCTTTTGTGGTTATGGGGCTTGTGTCGATACCCAAGTTGGAGCCGTCTAGATGGTTGGTGGTCAATCTGCACGATGTGGACTGGAATTTGTACTTGAACACTCTGTTTTGGAATCTAAACTACTGGGATTCAATAAGCACCCTGGCTGGAGAGGTCAATAACCCAAAGAAAACTCTTCCAAGGGCTCTCTTCTATGCACTGATCTTGGTTGTTGTCGGATACTTTTTCCCACTTTTAATTGGTACCGGCGCTGTTCCATTTGACCGTGAGCTTTGGACGGATGGGTACTTCTCCGATATTGCCAAAATCATCGGAGGTGTTTGGTTGAGGTGGTGGGTCCAAGCAGCTGCGGCTATGTCCAATATGGGAATGTTTGTCGCTGAGATGAGCAGTGACTCTTTCCAGCTCTTGGGCATGGCTGAGCGGGGCATGTTGCCCGAATTGTTTGCCAAGAGGTCTAAATATGGAACCCCTCTCACTGGAATTCTGTTCTCGGCGTCCGGCGTCATTCTGCTTTCGTGGCTGAGTTTCCAAGAGATTGTTGCTGCAGAGAACTTCTTGTACTGCTTCGGAATGATCTTGGAGTTCATAGCGTTTGTGAAGTTGAGGATTAAGCATCCTAACGCATCAAGGCCTTACAAGATACCAGTCGGGACAATTGGAGCAATCGCAATGTGCATACCTCCAACTATACTAATAGGCATCGTTCTTGCTCTTTCTTCCCTCAAGGTCGCGATTGTGAGCCTCGTGGCTGTGGTAATCGGTTTCATAATGCAACCTGGTCTTAAGTACGTCGAGAAGAAGAGGTGGCTGAAATTCTCAGTCAGTTCTGATCTCCCAGATCTCGATAATGACATTAGTCAGGAGAGCACTGTTTCGTTGGTGGATTAGATCATTGGTCATCATATGCGAAAGTCTATCGAGGCTGTTTCATCGGTTTGATGCGAAGACACCATGATCAAGATGCTCCTCTCTTGCGAGTTCATGAGTTTGGAGAAAATATCGAAGGAGAGCAAACATGCTCAAAAGCTCTTTTATCTCAGATATTGGCTTTGCGTGGCAGAATCTATTTTAACGCTTGAGTTTTAGAGTGATGATAGATGGGAAAAAATTGGTTGGAAAAAGAAGAATAGGCTAAGCTTGTTTGGTTCGTATTTGTAAATTTGTAGCCTAAGCATCCATCTCAATGCAGCATCAGAATTTTTTTAAGAATTATTGACGCAGTTTTATAAATATCTTCTGGAGATCATCATGGCAGTGTTGGTTCAGCTTGCGCCACTTGTGTTGGTTTTCCAGTGCAATTACTCATCGAAGAGAAGCCATGATGGTATTGCTTAAGCCAAATCTAAATCAATGACCAAAACAAGAGTTTGCATGCTCTCGGTCTGATGATGTCACATGCCGAAGGAGCTGCCTGTCTACTGTCTAGGTAAGAGGAGAGTGACCAGACCATAGGAAGAATCATCTGGTCTAACTTGACACACCAACGCCAACGTTCGATACTCCATAATCTAAATGGTGAACCATTTCAGAACTACGTAAATGAT
Source organism: Metrosideros polymorpha var. glaberrima (assembly GCA_001662345.2). Lineage (NCBI taxonomy): Eukaryota > Viridiplantae > Streptophyta > Magnoliopsida > Myrtales > Myrtaceae > Metrosideros > Metrosideros polymorpha. Next base: position 15,744,633 of record BCNH02000004.1, on the reverse strand, counting down.
CATCACGAGAACAAGTTCCTTGCCCCTTCATTCCTTCATCAAAAGCAAGTCCAATGGAGGATTTGGCAAGTCGATCCGTCTATAATCCTTTCGAAGAAGATGGCGACAAACCAGACGAAGTGCAAGATACGGCCGGTCATCGACAAACATTTATTTAATATTGAACGAGGGGAATGGATAAGAATAATTGAGGAGCTCTAGGCTATGAACTGTTGAAACTTCATTTTGGTATCATCAAGAATACCAACGAGAAACCATAACAACTGCATTCCACTACTCATGCATAAAGCTTTGTGAACCCTGATAGATCAGCATCTAAAAGTAGCCCAGATCATCCAGAACAGAATGTTGGAAACAAATGGAATTGTCTGTTAAATCCCTTTGGATGCGAGGGCAGATCGAGACATCCAAATTACCGGTCGAGAATGACATCCAAATTACTGAATGAAATGATAGCATTCTCGACTTAATGTTCAATTAAGGCACTGAAAATCTAATACCATCCGTTCATGCAAAAGCATTCAAATCAGAATAAAGCGCCTGCTAATTTAATTTAATTGTGCCGCCATCCATCCCATGACTGTCACCATTATGGCAGAATATGCACGGAATCAGAACAAAGATCAAATGCTCATGCCCCTCCTCACATTATTTATAAATTTCAATATCATAACATCAAGGTAATGAGACTTTGACATTGTGACGATATCATGACATCGTCGGTGAATAACATTCCGAATTTCCGATATTTCACCTGTGGATCCATCTCGTAGTCATCTTGCTAGCTCAACACTGTTTTCTTTATGCACCTAGCTGAGGCCGCACCAACAGAATCAGAGAGGCCTATGATACCAAGCAAGCAATGACTGCAGACACCAAGCAAGCAGAGAACCCCCAACAAATCACCATGACTTTTCATTAAAGAGAACATTCTGTGATACTATTTGGAATCAGAGGTACTCAGCCGACAGTCAAAGAATACATGCACTCAGACAGATGACAAAAGCAACTTATAATTCTAATGTAAACAGGAAAGACATAGGAATGCAGTATGTCCACAAGACACGAATGGTTGGCAAACTACACAATAAAACCCTCAAGATTATCATAACAATGCACAGAAAATAATTGTCATCGTAATCAACCATAACTTTAAAATCCGTAAAGCAACAGCTCGAGATCCTCCTGAGATACATTATTTTCCAAAATGAACACTACTTAACCCATCCTGAGACCAAGAAGTGTATGGTTCCTCTTTGACAATTAGATGATCTAAAACTCTAACAACATTACGAGTATAGCTTATACACGACGCCTCTTAGGAAGTCGGCAACCATTATGGGGACGACGAGTTGTGTCCTCAATGTACACGATCGGGTTCTGGTTCCCTCGAGCATTTGTAAAGCCCTCTCTCCAGCTCATGATTGCTTGCCGTTTCTTCTTGAAAAAGGTAAACCCTTTCACTTTCATCACAACAGACTTCAACCCCAAACTCCTAGACAGCCGCCCCACATGTTCAGCAGTCGCCTCAGCAGCATATCTAGATAGCTTCGGCCCTCCCTTCATTTCCGCCAAACACCCAGCCGATGCGCCAATCTTCTTGTTACCTTTGGAATCAGTCACGGTAACAAACGTATTGTTGCGCATAAGCTTTATGTGGACGAAATCGACATCTTGCTCCATGTTGTAGCGAGAATATTGGAAACCACTAAGGGCTTTCCCTTCTTCCTCTATGATTCCCCTGACATAATCCATGAACCTGGGGCCACTGCTGTTCTCAACATCCTTTTGAGTTGAAGTGTGGATGAATCTCGTCATGCTCAAACGGGAAGGATTAACCATATGCGTACTTAAATTTTTAACCTCATAAACTTTGGAAGCTCGACACACATTGCCATACATTTTTATTGTCGAAACATCTTTCGTGCGGGGAGATATGATTTCACCTTTTTCGGTAGATCCTGCTAAAATGAATTGATTCATCATTCCTTGCCTAATAACCATGGCCTCCAAACAAAAAATTTATTCATCAAATCTCTAGTTGCAAACAACATTCAGCAATTTCCTCCAAACATCAAATCTCTACAATGACGAAACGGGGATGATGCAAACCTAAATATTCGAATAAATAACGAACGGTCGATGGCAAATTCAGCAAAACAAGCGCGAAAAGCATGAAGCAGCACGATGGAAATCTAACATAAACCACCAAGTATCCGATTATCTTTGAAGTCCCACGATATTTCCTAATCGCGGCAGCCAATGGCAATCTGGAGTGACGCGCCAAAACGACATGCCAATCGAAAAATCCAAATTCGAAGTGTCAAGAAACGATTTTGAACAAGGCAAACCGAGGCATCTTATCGACCAGTAGTTCGAGGGGCTTAGCACCCCGGAGGAACCCAAGAATAAGAAAAACGAAAAAGGAAAGCCACTCGCCTGGTGAATGCGATCTTGTGGTGAGGCCATGATGACGTCGAAGGAGAGAAGACGAAGAAGACGCGAGTCTCTGGTTCGAATCCAAGATTTTGGAGATTAAGGAACGAGCATGGCGATTCATGGGAGAGAGCGAACTCATTCCTAGCTTCTTTCTAGGGCTTGTTTTTACCTGCTCGGCTTCGACTCACGGCACTGTGAGAGAGATACTACCGTCAAGAAAGACGATGTTTATTGCAGAACCCGACCGAATAAGTCGGGTCGGATCTGAACGTGTTCAGGCCCAACAGACATGGGCTTTGAATTTTTTGACCAAGAAAATTTTTCGATAGGGCTCGATGCTCATGGCATTTTTTCATCATCTTCTTCTGCTGCTGCTGTAGAACCTCGGAGGGGGAGAAGCCATTTTTGGTCTGATACAGACGACTAACTACCAGAAGGAGGAGGAGGAAAAAAAATGGGAAAGCATCGGAGTTCAGCTTCTTCACGCTCCGGCGAGGACCTCCACGCAGCTGCGAGATCCGGCGACCTGAGAGCCGTTCAGTCGATACTCGCCGCGAACCCTCTGGCCGTCAATTCCAGAGATAAGCACTCCAGAACTCCGTATCCTCCCCTAATTAGTCGCGCCCTCTTCCGCTTCTGCTTCACAGTTTCTGACCAATGCAAAGTGAATGGAAAGTTCTAATTTTTTTCTTTCCTTTTCGCAAGGTTTATTGGTTATCTTTCTTTCTTTCGTGTCTGTTCATTTTCCCTTTGAACTGGTGAAACTTTGCACGATTGCTTGATACTTGTCGATGATTGGAATTGGCATCGCCGGATTGGCGTGGTATTGTGGGGGATCGAACCCGCGATTGGCTTGGTAAAATTGGCATCTTCCAGTTCTTGACTGTTATGCAATACGTGGGGAAAAAGGCTGTGATGCTGGAGTTTGTGCGAAAGTAAGTACTTGATGAGAAGAGGAAATGTGTATGTTGATGGAGTTAAACAGTACTCCGCTGCGTATGCTTGTGTGTGGGAGATTATATGAGTTTCCATGGTGGACGAAGTTGGTGCATTTGTGTCCACTGGCGTGGTCTGCGACTTGCTTGGGAAAAACTACTCCGTGTCCTTTTTCAGTGTATAGTGGAGACTCTATCTTTTCATTTGTGGTGAAAAAATCCATTCAATGAACTGAAAATATGAACTTGTGAGGATAGAGACATGAACCGCGGGACACTAGATGCCAGCTGCTGTCTGGACGGTTCTTGGTTAGGTTGGTGCTGCTGTGCATGTGAAATACTCGATTGCTGATTCCAAATCAGTCGACGTTGAAGAGGGTCTTGATGGATTATGAACAACTTAGAGAATTTATCTAGAATCATGTCTCTAAAACAAGCCATAATAAGGATCAAATGGTCCCAAGGCCCAAAGGCCACATCTTCAGCTGTCTGCTTTTCTTGTGGCTTCGGTCTTGTTTCTTACTACAATTTTTCGCTGATGCAATTCCTTTGAAACTAAGGCTTGCAAGCTAATCTTTTCCACTAGTAACGAGGGTGTCTGTTGAGCTATGGTATTCTTTGGCACTGGTAAATCTTTCCCTGCTATACTGATAAGCATCTGCATTGGAAAGATTACTGTAAATGATTATTGTTAACAAATTGCTTGAGAAGGGCGATCTTTTGCAAATCCTATTCATCCCCTCTTCCATGTTGAATCATACTAACAGTTTCCTTGTTAATACTCTCTCACAAGCTCACCTATGACTGAGTTTAGATATCAGTGTCTTTAATCGGTCATTCATTGTAGAGTACACTATATTTACTTTATCTGCAACGTTAATCTGAATACCAACTTCGAGCTTCCAGCATAGGAATATTATTGATATTGCCTGCTATTGCCTTTTCTTTTTCAAACTGTGATTACTTTCTGCTTCGGGGATTTTTTATATTGCCTTTTTTTTTCCCTTGACCTGACATACTCTATTAGACTCCATTTAGCAGCATGGTCTGGTCAGGCACAAGTTGTTGCTTATCTATGCCAGAACAAGGCTGATGTTGGGGCTGCTGCCATGGATGATATGGGGGCAATTCACTTTGCTGCCCAAAAGGGGCATTTGGAAGTCATACGCACGCTTCTTTCATCTGGTGTTTCCGTTAAAGTTTCTAATCGCAAGGGCTTCACTCCACTACACTATGCAGTTCAAGGGTCCCATTTGGAGCTCGTGAAGTACTTGGTGAAGAAAGGTGCCAGCCTGAGTACCAAGACAAAAGCTGGGAAAACCCCTGTTGATCTTGCAAGCAGCGAAGAAATTCGCTCCTTTTTGGTAGAATCTGAAGAATCATCTAAAAAAGGCGAACATCCTGATCCTGGGAAACAAGCTGAAGCCTCTAGTACAAAGTTATCTTCTCATGAGAAATCAGAAAATAGTCATGAAATGTCCAGGAATTCTGAAGAGGAGGATGAAAATGCGAAGAGAAAGGGTGATGACGACGAAAGCAGGGAAGCCTCTCAACCTAAAAAGGCAAAGGTCGCACTTAATCATCTTACAAGTGCAGATGATGCGCAAGATGATGAAGAGAACTTTTGAGGCTGTTGTGCAGAGTTCTGATCAATTCGCTTTGTATATTTGGTAACTGACAAAACTGCACTAACTCAAGAGAGCTCGTTCTTAGATGTTAATGTTATTGTAATGTTTCATTGATTAAAAGAATAGAGGTTCATTTTAAGTTTACTCTTTTCAATTTTTGGTCCCTGTCTCATCTGTAATGTGGGTGCTGATTAACATAGCTTCATATAATGATTTAAGGCTTAAATGCAGCAACTGATGAGCTCAGTGCAGGGTGTAGCGAGGCATCATCGAGTTGATCTGTATCTCATCTTCCTCTGAAAGTCGAAGAAGTTGATCTATTTAAGGTATTTTCGTGCCATGTTTGGCTCAGCGTCTGAATTCTACAGCTTCTTAGTTGTTGGTCTGACTGAGGAAAGATGAGCAATGTCATGAATTATGATTTTTCTTTATCAGTGTCGGTCACATTAGCTTCGTCATGGAATGTTGTCGTTGGTTCTGTTCTTCAGATAACGGGAGCAGAGGACCAACTATGTTGGCAAAATCTGTGCTTGTACTTCCATTTTTTTTTCATTAACAGAAAACAGTAATTGCACGTAAATGGAACGGACATTGAAGATAGAGATGGTGACAGTCATCGGCATTGGCAAGGGTGGTTATGGAAGTAATGTGGGTGGCGGCACTGTGGCTAGGGGGTCGTTGTGGTGGCGATTGTGGTGGATGAGGGGCACAACAAGCTAGTCTGCGCATAGTCTATCTTTAATCATGCATACCCGTCGTCTGAATTCTGCGTATACCCGGCGTGAATGGTCATTCCTACTTCCATTTAACCAAGTTATCCAAGGTCAGATACAGTACCAAGGACATGCTAACTACATTCCCTTGGGAGTCTTCTGGGTTGGTCCTGAGTTCAATGCCAGTGAAGAAGAGGACTAGAGTCTAGGAATATGCATGAAGAACAGGTCAATCATGTTTCAAGCAACAATCCCTCAAACGGGCCAAATAAAAGAAAGAGGAGAGAGGAGGAGGAGGAATACAAGAGAGAGACAGAGAGAGATGCCGTCTCTCTCCCTCAACAATGTGAATGCGAAAGAAAACAAAGAGTCTGAATCGACTATCAGATTCCATGGAATTATACTTCATGCTTGTAATTTAATTATTGGGAAAGTAAGATTAGGAAAATTCAAAAGGGAGCACCATCAGGGGCTCCACCTAACACGATTGAGGTGAAAGCGGTCGAGCCCTCTCGTCAGCAACAGTGGCAGCGATTGTGAAACTCCATCCCAATCGCCGCAGATACATCTAAACACAAGATGAAAGTCTCTGGGATCTTTCCAGCCTTTTATCAAAAAGAATTTGGTGCAATGCTTCGCATGCGTTCAAGATTGCTGTCAAAGGGAAATTTAGTTAAATTTTCTCCGTTTCGGTAAATGCTTTTTGATTAGTACAATAATGATGCGTGCCGCCTTTGTTTCGGCAAGTTGTTGGATAGATCAGAGCATGCGAATCTACCTTTTCACATATATTGTATGACCATCAACGTTAGATTAGAGGGGGGTGTCACGAAATACTCGTTCCGCCACGCGATGTGTTGTTGTAAAACGTTTTTTTCACTTTTGCAATTTTTATTACGGCATATTTGAAATAATGATCAAAAGATTTAGGATTCAATTGATCAAATTTAAAGGTTTCGGACTAAATTGGCATAAGTACAATAGGTTTATGCCTTTCTTGGTAATTTCCTTGGTTCTCATTTAACATCGAACTATTTAAAATCAGATTAAAGCAGAAACTGGGTACTAATCTGAGTTCAACACGCTTATTTCATGCTCAAAGCTTGACCCTATCTATATGAAACACTCTTTTGACATTTAAGATTGACTTGACTTGGTTTAGCAAGATGGAATACACCGATTTAACTTGTGTAGGAAGTTATCTGGTCTCTTTCAAGTATTGCTAAAAGTCCAATATAGTTATCACGAATTAGAAATAGTAACTAACAAGTAAATGTAAGAGAACAGTCGAAGAAGAATAGGATGTACTCGAAAAATACGTACCGAATTACTAGCGCGATCATTCTGTCGCGTGAGCCACATAAATACGGAATAATGAGTTCATGTTCACGTTTCATAATTGCAAATAAGTTACTCAAATAGACCCTACTTTAGGTGGCGTAAATGAGTCAAGCTACTGCTCTAATCGATTGAGTAAGGTTCTACTTCGATTATGTATGAAAGACCTTATTCTGAGAAACCCTTTTTTGTTTTTTGTTTTTTTTCCTGCTTTGGGAAAAAATAAGAAGAATTGGACCAGAGTGTGAGGATCTCTCTAGTCTATATAGTCGTTGTGTCCATACATGAAGGACTGCTTTCTCCCTCGCCAACAAAATGACCCTATCAGCATCTTAATAAAATAAGAGAAGAAGAGAAATTAAAATTATATTTTCTGGTCAAAGAAAAATAATTGAGGTTGGGATATTATTTATACTAATATTTATAATGAGCTCCGGCCCCCCATTATTAATGTTTTTCATTGGACCAAAATTTAACTCCTCTCTCTCTCTCTCGCAATGATTTGTGAGGCGCAATGGCCGATCCCTTTCAATGCCAGGTTGATGTTAAACAATGCGAAGGCATGAAAATTCCAGGGTTGAGGCTTTCTTTTCCGGCCGCAACGTTGCCTAAGACCGTCCTGCTTTAGGAGGAGGTGGGTTTGAAATGAAGGCCATTTGGTGTTGATTGGGATATGTATACTTCAGCACGGTGCACGAAAATAGGTTTAAAGAGGCCCCTCGCACAACAGCTAAAGAATGCCAATAAATGAAGGGTTAATTTTTAATTGCAGTTTCGCGTTTCGCTTCTACCAAGAAATTACAACAAACCTCTTTTGATGGTGACGATGTTACAAAATTTTTTGGGTGAAATGGGATAAAATAGTCACATTATGCCATGTCAAGATCCCTCAATTCAACGAGGAAATTCGGTAGCTTTTAGATGGTAGTATCATCGAGTCATCTGTCACTATTATCGAAGGACCTTGGCTAGTTGGAGGAGGCACACCTAGATTTTACCAACCAACATAGTTTCATTTGCAAGAAAAAAATTTCTCCCTAGGGTACACTTGGAAAATTAATACGGGAACGATGGTTTTTGACTCCGAGGCCTTGCGAGCTTTCGAGTGGAATCATAGTCTAAAACCATCAATTCCTTGGATAGATAATAATTATTCTATGGCTCTAGATATTCAAGCACGTCAATTGATCCCATGGATATATGTAGATCGTCCGTTTACATATATCGAGTAAAATTTAAGTAGTAGTGTGATGACCATTGCCCCATGTATAGAGTAAGAATCCACTCTTAGGTTGATCGTGAAGGTGGCCGTGATGGTGCACAATACACTTAAACTTTTTCACAATCAGAGAAGATATATGTTATTAACAAAAAGGGTCTTGTTAACGAGTACTTACCGGACACCAGTTGAGGAAATATTCGACCAATGCATTGAAAATTACAACTTTCCTTATATACTTGAATTGTGAAAATAGATGGCGAATGCCTAATCAAATAGATCGATTCATGTAGGAACAAGATCCAAGTCTACCAATCTGCCACGACGCCTCGGCTGCATACACCATTGCACTTTCTTGGCTATGCTACCTAAGGCTCCAAGAAAGTCCAAATAGTAGAGCACTCATCTTCGGATGATCTTACAACTCAGATGCTTTCGGCAGTTATTTACTCCGCACTCCATATCAACATCACTGAGTAAGCAAGCGATGATTTATTTTTTATAGGGCCGGTAAAGAAAAGGTAGACCGATTTTCCGCACTCCATAGCTTTCATCCCTTCCCAACCTCTCTTGATCCCCAAATTGACCGGAGAAGTTGATTTAGCCCACGTGTCGGCGCGGGACACCGGGAGCACCATTGCTCGCGGTACACGCCTACCACACCGAAACATCTCCCTCTCCTGAGAGCGCCTTCTCAACGGCCGCGCTGCTTAAAATAACAGAAACTGAGCTCGAGGTCTCTTTCATGGCTGACCTCACTTCTTCGGCTCTCTCCCTCAGCCTCAGGTACTATCTAAAACCCTTTCTCTTTGATAAAATATTGCGAAGAGTACTTCTCCAGCCTCTTTTGTGGAAACGTACGTCATTAGCGCGATGAATTCCACCAGGAAGCACGTCTTCTGCTACCGATTTCAACTCTATTTTACCGCGTTTCGACATCTGCAATCGGGTTTTTTAATCCGGAGGAAAATGACAAGTTCGTGCCGGAATCTCGTCAAACTCAGAAAACGATTCAGATTCCATCTCTCTTACGATTATTTTATTGACATAGAGCGTTGTAGACGGTCAGAAATGCTTAACAATACTCGGTTCTTTTGTTTTGGTATAATAGAATATTGTGTACGATAGCGTCGCCTCTAGGTTTTGAAAATTGAGCTTCTGGGGCAGCCTGCTGCTGACCTTTGTTATCGCGTGTGTGTCGGGCTCGAGTTGAATTAGTTCAATCAGTAGTCATCATATTCTTGGCCTGTTTAGAGGAGCGGGCAATTACTTTCTTGCTCTGTGGGGGTGCGATTGGTCTGCCGATTATAGGGGCTTGTTTTATCGGAGACGGTTATTCGGGATTTAGAGTCTGAATTGAAGCCCTCGATCAGTAGATGCGCAAATAGTTCAGTGTATAGTTTGTCTGCTTCGTTTGAAGGCGCTATGCAGAAACTTTGATTGCATGATCGCAAAGTTTCGATCCGTCGCAAATTTGTGTTGCTTGAGCTCGTTTTTTGTCGCCGGTTTACTTGTTGTGCGAGTGGGTACGAGCTGTCGGGGGTGGGGGAGAAGTGGCATGAGAGGGAAACGAGGGAAGCACTAGCAAGTGTTCTTTCACAAAGCTAGAAGGGTCTTATTACTTTTAGTTCAGTTTAGAGGAGAAAAGAGCTTTCTTGACATGGAGGGAAGGGGTTTTTCGGGGTTTTACAGAAATTCTAGTGAGGAGATGTTCCTCAAGGCCCTGATGGAGAGCTCAGTTGGAATGCCCATCCCGACAATGGAGATGTTGGGATTCAAGAATTTATCTCAAAACTTTCGTACAGATAGTGAGGAGCTCTTCAAAAGCTGGCTCACAAATGCAGAGGCAAGAGTCTGCATGTCTTCGTTTAGCAGCTTTGACTTTTCACTTACAGGCACTGTTCAAGATTGAAGTATGTGTATAGGGTTTTAGTGATCCATTCAGATTGGGAGTCATTGTGAAGCTTTTCAAGATTTTACCAATCAAACCAGGGTCATCATCAGTACTCAACTATGCACAGTATTTTTGTTGATAGATGTCACAACAATCGCCACTGGTTTTCTAATCTTTCTTCACAAAAATCTTTGACAACGCATTGGATTTTTTTGGATTTTTTTTTTTCTTCACAAACTTGAAAAATAGCGGTTTGTAGGAGAATTTGATTCCTTTCTGCTTTGAAGTAAGTCACTCGCTTCCTCAAGATCGTTTAAGAGTCATTCGGCAATGTTTTTGCAGAAGTATGACATTATCAGTGCCGTTCTCTTTTTCATTTTGGCAATTTGAAGGAGTGAGAGTACTACTCACTGGATGCATCACCTAGGTGGGAAGTTGGGTTATCAATTAGGCAAGCATGAGCCTTATTCTCATTTCAAAACAACCACCATGAAAGCCGGAATTTTCACTCTTCGGTAGCAACAAAAGTGGCTTAATGTAGTTTATCGTGGTGCCTAGTGTGCGACAGATTATTGACAAGTATAGCGAGAATTGTGGTCCAGTAGAGGTGGGATAATCAAGGCATCAGATGGGACGTAATGCATCAGGGAAAGTGGTTTCCTGTTTTTATATCTAGGATAGTAATTTTGCATATTGATTAACATGAGCCTGTCTTAATGCAGCACTTTTTTGCCTGTCAAAAACAATTAACTAGATACTCAAATGCGCTTTTTCTTTACACCCATGAAAGTTAACTTTTGTCAGAAAAATGCTCTCGTGATAGTAGGCAGGAAAAAATTATACTTTGGTTTGCCACTGTACTTCTTAGATTCTCCACCTCCTGTAAGTGCAGAAGGCAGCTTCTTCCAGTTGTCTGTATTTAGGCAACAGAGCAATCCACATGACTACTACTTTAGACTTTCATTCAAAACTGCATTGCAGTTTGTATGCCATCTATTTATAAACTTTGAGAAGAGGAAAAGCTCTTGCTCAATTTTCTCTCATTCACTTTGAGTATATTAGGTCAGAACCCAAAACACACAAAAAATAAAAATAAAAGAAAGAAAGACAAAGCAACTTGAAAACTTTGAACACATACCAAGCTGAGATGACAGGCTGATTGAACTAATATGACACTTATGCATGCAGATGTACGTGATATATTATGAAAATACTTGATTAATTCTAGAGAAGTTTTTAGTCTGAAGTTTGCTTTTCAAGAAACCTCCTTTTCTTTTGGACTGCACTGACTTTCCTCTATTTACAGAATCATTCACCAGGTGCAGCACATCGTACACGGCAGGCATCAAGGAGGTGATTCTATAAAAGTTCTTGACCTTTCACTCTCCCCTTTTCCCCTCATTTTACCTCTCAATGCAAATATGTTATTGCAAAAGTATATTTTAGCTACTTTTGTGTTTCTTCTCCATGAGACCCAAAATCTTTGAAAGAATTGAATGGGGAGCCATATGAGGTGAATATTTCGTGTATGCTTCTGTAGAGTGGCAGTTGGTGCAGCTGCATAAACTGTTAGTGGATATTGGCAACTTCTTGTTAGGGTGTATTCTTGAAGCCACAGATAGGTCCTAGAAGAGGGAATGCTTTATAGGATTGTGGCGTTGTCCAGTTGAGTATCTAAGGATTTTGACTTGTAGCATAAAATTCTTGCATTCATTGTCCATGAACTTTTACTGCATTTCTTACGTGATCTGTAATTTCCTTAAAGCGCGTGTATGTGTTTCTGCCTTCAGGATATCCACAGAACTAGCAAATGTATCAAATCAAGAACAACGGGACATTCTGCAAAAGAAAAGAAGCAATGACTTGCTTTCACAAACTTGCTCCATTGCCGAAGAAATTCCAGGGGACCTCAGCCAAACTTCAAGCAGGTTGAACTAGAAATTCTCCTGTAGCAGCTCTCATAAATAAGCTCTCACTTTCAATGATTAATCCTGATATAGGACGTTTATGCCATAAACAACGGAGCGTTTATTAAAAGTGTCTCATAATTTTCCTCTGGAGAAGTCATTTTGTCAGTGTGTAATTGATTGTCTGATTGACTTACCATGATTTGAACTATGCATCAGGAATGCTGCTGAAACAGGATGGCAGCCTAGTAACCTGTATCTTGCCAAGGTAAGTGAGCTTAAAGTGATTTGAGAATTTTTACTTCAGCAGTGATTGATTCTTATTAACCACCCTTCATGCAGGCTTGGTTTCATAGTTCACAACCAATGACGAGAAGCCGATCTTCTGAATTACGGTATTGTGCTTCCTAATGTAACTTTTAAAGTAACAAGTAGTAGAGATCTGAAGACAAAAGCTGGTTCTGAAGAGTCTCTTGTTGCGCATTACGGAAAGCACGTTAGAGCTTCCTGCCAGTTTGATTCTTCAAAACAATTAAGCTCTGGGATACGATTTTTGAAATTCAATGGGTCATTAAACAAGTCTGCATCTCCAAATTTTCTTTTCAATATATTTAGTTGCAGAAAATTTCATCTCGATGTGCTCCTTGTCCTTGACAAGACAAATATGCCCTTCCTGCAGAAGGAGGTATGCCGCCATGCAGAGCACTCAAGGCACAGTGCCAATGGAAGTGACAAACAGTGGATCTGGGCATGGTGTCAAAATGAAACAAGAGCCCAACAACAATAGCGGCTTCAGTGATCTCTCAATGAGCGAGATTCCTGAGCAGTTGGGAACATTTGTTTCTCCATCCAATTCATCCTCATCCAGCATGAATGCACAACCAGTCAACAAACTGGATAGAGTTTCCTCTGTGGTCAGCATGCTAAAGGGTACTCTAGAACGCAAGAAGCTTGCTAATCAAATTGAGAGAGAAACTTTTGAGGATTGCTCTCAGGGGTCCTTTCAAGCTCAAGAGGTTCTTGCCAATACTTGCTTCCATCAAGGACAGGGAGATCATATTCACGAAATGTCATTGATGTACCATGAAGCCTCGCAAGGACAGGCCGAAGATCCAGCTGTTCTACCAAATGTTGAAAGATCTGTGGACCTCGACTTTGAACAATTGATAAATACCAGAAATCCAATTAATGTGAGAGCAGTTTCCCAAGAACCTTCACAGAGTGAGTCTTCTGCTGCTGCTCCTATAGTTTCCTCTGGATTTGATGCATGTGATGGTCCCAGCAACTCAAGCCAAACTCTAAGCATTTGTGAGAGCTCCAGGAAGAATGTTGGAAACACTATAAGTCCAGAAAATGGTTCAAGGGCCAAAGGTACAGGACTGACGTCATTTTTTAATTTAAGTCATTGAGCGGTTCAAGTTAGCATATCCGATTAACCTCGACTGTGGACAAATATTGTGCACGGAAAAAATTACGCTGATGGCCTTCACTTTAAGCATTAGAGAAGTGTCCAAATATGGTTAGTGTACATGACAATAGGATTGCCCAATAACGCTCTTCTCGTTCTCTGTACCAAAGGAGCAGAACCCATTATTCCAGCTTCTTTCCAAAGGAGCAGGAAGGTGGTTATTCAATTGTCATCATCAGTGCTGTCCCAATACTGGTGAAAGGAGTGAAATTTCTTTACACGGTTTTCAAAATGTTCCATGTCCGGTCTAGATTTCTCTCCCTATCGGCCCGGTGCTCGTTACTAAGTATACGGCAAATCTTTCTGGCAACTCTAGTCAGCTATTATCCTAATTGTTACATACATGAATAAATATATGTATCTCGCTGAAACATAAACTAATATGTATCTTTGTAGAAAAGTAAGTACATTGGTTTTATTGGTGCAGCATGAGATGAAAAAATGTTCTGGATATTCTAATTTCTCTCTGATTAAGATCTGAAAATTGAATAATCTTATTTGTCTGGTCATTGGATTTATCAAAGGCAACATGTCATTTCTCAAAGCTAAGATGTTTGTTCTGTTCTTTTCGTAAAAAAAAAATCTTTACCAGGTGCAGATTTCAGAGAACGGATGATCGACAATTTGAAAGATGATCCAAAGGTATATTTATTGATCTCAAATTGAAAACACTTATATTTTCCTCCCTCTCATCTGGCTGAGTTTAACAGAGGGGGAATCTGGTGCGTTATGGATCTGTCTCATCTACTGGTTCAGGTAACATTCTAGATATTAAATATGTAACTTCTTATAATTCCAGGCAGAGGCTTGCTTTATTAAAGAAACAGCAATATATCTTTTTTCCACTTACAGCAAACTATCAAAACTTAATTTCCATGATGACGTCTTTCATGCTGTTGAAGTATATTTAGTTAAATTAGTCAATAGTTAGTAGGTGGTAGTCAAATAAGGAATTTAAGTTTTGGTTGTCTTTTTCTCTTATTGTCCTATCCTAGACCCTGAAAAATATATCTTAACATTGTTAAGCATTGGTTAAACGTTTTTGTTGTGCAAATTCATCAATATGGCAACCTTCTAATGATGCCGTCGTTTCTGCAGTGGATAAAGGGGATCCAACGAAAAAGCGTAGAGTGGAACGATCAAGAAAGTAAGTAGACTGGTAAAATTAGAGCAGAATGGTAAAATTAAACCAAAAATAGAGCAGAATGGTAAAATTACAGTCAGTGGCATAAAGTGTAGACTCACGAGAGGGTACTGTCGCGGTTACACTACCACCAAGGCCTCAATGGTTTTCTTGGTCTTCCTTAGTAGTTTTTTGGGAATTCAATTTAAGAATGATGTGAAGGGCATAATCTTGCCTTTTGTGATGCAGATGTTATGGAAATAAAAATTACTATTGAAGTGAGAGATCACTGACCAAATTAAGCCTCAGATTTTCCTGAGGCCTGGAAGGGAGACAAAGTGCAGTGCAGCTTTAGTCACTTAGGCTATGCTAGACGAAAAAGTTCAGAAACATAAACAAATTTTTTATGTCTGCTGGAAGGAGCTCCAAGAAGAGTTTTGTCCACCTGTATACACCTTTTGCTCTTTCCTGTCGTTGCATAACGTCCTCTCTCTCTCTCTAGAATGTGAAAGTTAGTTGCACCACTAAAGCATGAGCATAAGATTTTAATTGATCCATTCTGCCCAGTGATGTTCAGACACTATATATAAGTGCTAAGGCTGTCTTAACTTATAGTTTTGCTTTGCGTAGAATGGCAGAGGCAAAGGAGAGGAACTCGACATCAGTAATTCCATCAGATATCCAATCTATCTTAAAGCGGTGCGAAAATCTTGAGAAGGAAGTGAGATCCCTCAAACTTAATTTGTCTTTCATGAATAGGTAAAAGATGAGAACCCTTTCCGTTTACTTACAGAAGTCATTAGAACCATTATGCTTTCAGCTTTTTATGCGTTTCTTAAAGACACATCAAGGAATTCTGCCAATTGAATTTGAATTGAACTTCTATTTATGGTGAGTTTTGGTAGATAATATTATTCTCGATTTTCTTTGGTGCAATACATATGGGGGACACCTATATGTGCACAAATCAAGCAAGGATAGAACTAATGGATAGTGTGCTCGAGTAGTCGAGTCAAATTAACAATCATGCCCAAAGGGCTCTATTTGGTGGTAGATGTTGCTAAATTGATGCTTCTCCGTTCTAACGTTATCTTGTGAACCAGTCTTTTGTTTCTTCAATTTATTAACAAGGCATACTCTCCTTGAACCTTCCTTCAGAAAGGATTCTGAACAGACCAAGCAGATAGAAGAGCTGCAAAAGCAGAATGAGGAGCTGACAGAAGAAAAAGAGCGGCTGCTAGAAGTTATTGAGAGGATGCATTCGGATTCAGGAAATATGTGAATATTCCCTTTTGCCTCTGTAAGGCTTGCCCGTCTCATATCAATTATACCTCGATCAGGCATAAGCAAGTGTCCCACGAGAAACTCACAAGAAGCCCCATTACCAGTTGGGATGCCCTGTATTGGCTGTTCAATAACTAAAACGTTGCTCGGGCAACGCAAATGCTAATACTATGTTCCTTAATGCTCTCTTTAGTTTGCAGGAATCTAACAGTGGAATTACTTGCCATTTTTGTCAATTGAAAGACTCTGAATCGTGGGGAGCCAATTTTCTTTTTCTTTTTTGTTGGTACAAATGAAAAGGAATCAAGCAATCATTTTCTAAAGTCCTTCGTAATTTTGTGAAAGGCGAATAAGTCGGATGATGAAACTTGTCCTACCTTAGTTTTCATCAAAGTTTTGAAGACAATTTAGCTGCCCCTTGGCCTTTGCTTGCATTTTCAGTTTTGCCTTTCTTCTCTTGACGTCCTGCAATTTTGTGGTGTCATGCACAAAATGAACCTCAGGGTCGACATTTTGTCGGAAAAGTAAGAATCATGCACAACAGCAACAAAATGAGAAGTAGGGCAACTGGCTACTTTTTTTTTTTTACTTTACCCATTTCTAGCAAGAAGTACAAAGCAAATACACAATTGTTCCGTGTGGATCCTTGAATCCCATGCATTTTGCACGAGATTTCTAGCTATTTACAAAATTAGTATACATGCGTACCAGGGGCAAATAACCAGTGCTGAATGCAGAACTCTAACTAAGGAGGAGTAAGCTAAGAAAAATTTGCAATATTTAGCTTGTGGGGCCGAAAATATAGACAGTTTATATGAAATTTCGTGGATTGTAGCATATATTACACAATCTCTCCACCAAATACCAAGTAGCCTAAGGGGGCGATGGCCAAAGACGAGAAGGATTCCTGCGAAAGAAGGTCAAAATGCATGACTCATCCAACAAAATAAATAGAACACGCCCACTTGACGAAGCTAACCAGTAATCTTGATAGGAATTACACGGCAAATCAACGACCAATGCCGAACGTCAAGGGTGCCTTCGGACTGTGTAGAATTGAAAGGAAGGGTACCTAAATATGAGGCAAAATATTTGATACTCCTATCAATTCTTCCTGCATATGGGGTTGGCATTAACTGCTCACATAACCTGTGGGTTGAAAGACCCACGCAAGATGATACATCTGTTAAATTTTACACTGTGATCTTTGTTTCTAATAATATACGTCACAACCAATGCTCCTTCAGGATCTTTCAGACCGATTAAAAGACCATATATAGGAAAACTCCAAAAGAGGGGTGCTTATTTCTCTTTGGTAGGAGACGAAATGGCGAAGGGCAACTAATCATAGTAACCCTCTTTGCGGATTACGATTAGAGTTTCGGACCTATTGCAGAACATTCGGTTGAGCCATAACTACCATTCACAAAGTCTCAACCCCAGAGTCAAGACATGTAGATGGGAAAGCTCGTCACCATAGTTCCGCCGACATCCCAACATGAAGAGCACTCTTTTACATGAGGATTGATTCCTGCACTTTGAACTTTGTGATCTATAGGAAACACCGTGGGTGCTTTCGCCACTGGACTATCTGGCTTGGTGATTCAAAAGAGCGGCACTTCACTCTGCTTTCCAGTTATTAAAACTGGGGCAATTTCCAGTGTTTAGAGAATTTTTGCCTCTCTATCAAATGAGTCCCGAAAAGGAGTTTCACCCTCGCTTCCTATCAATTCATCAGTGCATAACCTAATCAAAATCCTCCAGACCTCTACTCAAGTAGTTGCATATTCTAGCCAGACGTTCCTCAAAGTAGCTATAAAAAATCTACAGTAAAAGAGGGAGACGTACAATTACAGTGTGATAATCTGAATGAAAGCTCTGGAAGAAAAATGAAAGGACGGGGTTTGTCAGCCAAACAATCTTTCCTTCTATAAAATTAATCGTCGTTGGATGCTGAAGCTATTGGCACTGCTGAAACTTCTTCCCATCAAATGATGCAGCTAAGCATTACTTCCCAAGATTAACCTTACAAACTCTGAATACTTGGTTCAATGCCATGAAGCAGACAAATTCCTTCGTTTCAACTTTATACAACATCAAAAGTGGCTACAAAGGTCGGATCCTATAATGTCATCTAATACAGTAGTGAAAGCTGACAAAGTAAAGATTAACAAAAAGGCTACACAGAAGGCACTTCATGTGTCACAGAAATATCATTTGCCAGCCGAAAATGCATGTCTAGTGCATACTCTAGAACAGGAAATGCTCTAGCAGAAAAAGAATTTCCCTTTCTTCCATGTGCCAAAGATAACAACCAGAAGGCAAAAGTACCAGCATCAGGGGATATTTACACACAGGTACCAAAGAGGCAAAACATTTGCCATTGGAAACTATGAAGGAACTGCAAGTAATAACATAGATCAACACTATACAGCAGTTGCCTAACTCACTGGACCCTGCATGCACATGCGAATACATAGGGGTTTTCTCAAACAAACAAAAAAAATTGTGGCCAGGGAAGACATAGGGCTGAACTTGGACTTGCGAAGAACGCATGTGGATCCAATATGCACGGCATCAAGTGAAAGCTAGGACATCCACGGTGATAAAAGAAGTTCAATCAGTTGGTACTTCACCATAAAGTCATCAGAGAGGTCTATGATTACCGGTTTCTACATGAAAGGCCCAATAAACATTCTGTTGAGAAGTCACCTACAAAATAAAACCGAAAGAACGTCCAGCACTTAGCATCAGAAACTTTGACCTCACTTCATGTGCCTCGCCGTTAAGGTCATCAACCCGATTCCAAAGTCCATTCAACTTCACCATTTTCACCACGCAACCAATATGTAAATATAAATGCTTTAGAGCAAGATAAAGCAGTCCACACAGACTAACCAAGAAGCATAGAAACTGTTGCAGACAATAGCACATACCAAAATTTTTGAATAAGTATACCTCAACATGCCATTAAAACTTCCAAATTTCCAAAATTTATATTAGCTTGGCAAAACCCATATAACCACTATGGATTACAACAACTAATACTCAGTCTACAACCATACAAAGCAGCTCGTGAAATGTAAATTCAATAAAAAACAATAATGTTTTCACTCACTATAACGACCATCCACCGACCCAATTTCCCACCATACTGTCCACACCAGTCTCCTCCAATTATTCAATACATTCCCCTGCTGTTATTCAGGATCGAACCGAGAGTCCCCAACACCGCGAAAGCCAAAAGCGGACTCACGTCCAAAGTATCGAAAATTGGCGGAATTATATTCCTAAACAAATTCAAATACGGGTCGCACAGGTCCCTAATCGCCGACAGCGGCTGCCGCTCCCACGGGATGTTCGGGAACCAACTGAGCAGGACCCTAACCATCAGAACCCCACTGTAGATATCGAGCCACTTCGCCAGACCCGCAGCAACCACCGTCAGCGGCGTGTTTAGGTATCCGCTGGGGCGGTCGCGGAGAGCTGCGAAGAACAGCGGCCCCACCGCACATGATAGGTTACCTCCGAGCTCTCGGGCCGCGGCGAGCTCTTGAGGGCCGGGGTTCAATTTCGACAGCAAGGCAAGGACTTTATCGACCGGAAGCTTCTGGACTAGCTTCGCAATTGAAATCGACACTCCTACTGCCAGGGCGAGTACTGAACTCACGGTGCGGATCGATTCACCGAGCTTGGCGTGCAGTGGACGAGCGGGAGTAATTGCTGGTGGTGAGGAAGCTGCGGCTTTGGCTGCAAGGTTAAGTCTTGAGGTCGGGGAGAGAGAGAGTGTGTGGGGCTTGGGGAGAGAGTTGAGACGGAGGAGAGGGATAAATTGGAGCTTGGGCTCGCGAGAGACGAGAGGGTTAGGGTTTTGCTTCGGTGGGAGGAGGGTTCGAGAGTGGAGGAGGAGGGTTGAGGAAGCCATCGCTTGTTGATTTTCCCGGAAAATCAAACGAGAAAACAGCAGGATTTATTTTTGCCCGAGAAAGCAAATGACGGAGAAGAAGTGATGCGCCATTTATACAACGATGCCCCTTATCCGGCCCAAATAACAAAACCCGCATCCCGTTGGGCGTCGATCGGGTCGGGGCATTGCGGGTTGAAAATTTGGGCCTGGGTCGGCCCATTACATTTTTTTTTGGAAGCAGCGAGCCGGCGATGCGTGGATGGAGCCAGTAGCGGCGGTGTTTGCGATGATGATGGCGGTGACGGTGGCAATGATGACGGAGACAATGGCGGTCGTGCAGGTGGTGGGATATGTTATAATGATTGGGGGGG
>BCNH02000004.1:15711017-15721247 GCA_001662345.2 Metrosideros polymorpha var. glaberrima | reverse complement strand
GGGGGGGCTAAAGAGTTTGTGTCCTTAGAGCCTTGTTTGAAAGAAATTGGGCAATTGATTGTTGTGGTCATGGTTGTTGTCACTGTCTTCATTCGCATTGCTGCTGTTATCGTTGTATTCAAGTAACAAAAGTTTATCTGCTTTCAGTGTACCTGAGTTCTTCAGCTGTATTTCCTCTTTGTTAAATTAGACCTCATGTTCAATCTGATTTGTGCAAGCAGGATTATTGTTATTGTTGACTTGGACGTTGTACTTGACAAGCATGATCTAATTGGAGAACCTGTAATGGTGAAAGTTCCTGGAAGTGAAGTGGCAAAACCAAGTTTGCCCACACCCTCTTTACAAAACACACATGGTGATTCTTACTTGAGTAATATTGATCAGGGAAGGTATCCTGCAACAAGCGCTGCTCCTTCTTATAGCAATGCTGCTCCCATTGCTCCTGTGTACACAAACACAGAACCTGGTGTCCCTAGGTCAGCTCAGTTTGGTGGGTCCTATACTAATAATCAGAACACGGCTTTCCGCAATAATACCAATGAATTTCAACGTACACCTGTTAATACCTATGTTCACCAGCCTCAGCCATCATATCAGCACCCGCCACCTATGTACATGAATCGAGGACCTATAGCAAAGAATGAAGCTCCCCCAAGGATAATTCCAATAGCTGCTCTTAACCCTTACCAGAACAGGTGGACAGTTAAGGCCAGAGTGACTGCAAAGGGCGAGCTTAGGCATTACAACAATACACGAGGTGATGGAAAAGTGTTTTCTTTTGATCTTCTTGATTCGGATGGTGGGGAAATCCGTGTGACGTGCTTTAATGCTGTCGCTGACCAGTTCTACAACCAGATTGAAACAGGCAAGGTGTACTTAATTTCCAGGGGTACTTTGAAACCTGCTCAGAAGAATTTCAATCACCTCCGAAATGATCATGAGATATATCTGGAAACCACCTCGATCGTACAGCCATGTATTGAGGATGATAACCAAATTCCGAGGCAGCAGTTTCATTTTCATCCCATTAGTGATGTTGAAGGCATGGAAAGCAACAGTATTGTTGACGTAATTGGTGTTGTTCACTCCATAAATCCGGTTGCATCCATAATGAGGAAAAATGGTTCTGAAACTCTGAAAAGAACCCTTCATTTGAAAGATGAGTCTGGCCGAAGTGTTGAATTGACTTTGTGGGGGAACTTTTGTAATGCAGAAGGACAAAGGCTGCAAATTCTGTGCGACTCTGGACAGTATCCTGTACTGGCAGTGAAATCTGGTAGAGTCAGTGATTTTAATGGGAAGGCAGTGGGTACTATTTCTACTAGCCAGCTATTTATAGAGCCTGACATTGAAGAGGCTCGCAGACTCAAGCAGTGGTTTGAGCGGGAAGGTAAAACTGCCCCTACGGTATCCATATCAAGAGAAATGACAAGCATGGGCAGGACAGATGCTAGAAAAACTATATCTCAGATCAAAGATGAAAAGCTAGGGACTTCTGAGAAGCCAGATTGGATTACAGTTTCTGCCAATATTGCATATGTAAAGTTGGATAATTTCTGTTACACAGCCTGTCCCATTGTAATTGGAGATCGCCAATGCAACAAGAAAGTTACAAACAATGGCGATGGGAAATGGCGGTGTGATAGGTGTGACCGCTGCGTCGATGAATGCGACTACAGGTACATTCTCCAGATCCAGCTTCAGGACCACACTGGGCAAGCATGGGTGACTGCATTTCAGGAATGTGGTGAGGAAATAATGGGTGTGTCTGCAAAGGAGTTGTTCTATCTGAGAACTGAGCATGAAGACGAGAGGTTTGGAGAAATCATCCGCAAGGTTTTCTTCACCAAATTCATATTCAAGTTGAAAGTGAAGGAGGAGATCTTTAGTGATGAACAACGTGTGAAGTCAACTGTTGTCAAAGCAGACAAGGTGAATTTCTCGTCAGAGGCCAGGTTTCTTCTGGATTTATTGGAGAAGAATAGAGCAGATGGGTCTGGTTCTTCTGATGTCAAGTCGGAAAACATATTTTCAAACTCTGGGATGAAAAGTACTTTAACAGGGAATGCTGAGAGTGTGCAATCTTCATCTTTTGTGGGGAACTCTTCCATGGGAAACAATGCTGTTACAGGAGGTTATAGGTCACCGGCAAACTATACTTCAGCAGTTCAAAATGGAAACCAGTATAATGGTGCTAGACTTTCCATGACTGGCCCACTCGATATGAATTCAAGCTGCACTAGCTGCGGGCGAAGTGGCCATGGCTCAACAAATTGCCCGAGCATCATGAGCGGCCCTTCTCAGACAATGGGAGGGGCATACGTGAATAGAGCTCCTGGAGCTTCTGGTGATACATGCTATAAGTGCAATCAAACTGGGCACTGGGCGAGAGACTGTCCTGGGTTAAGTGCGGTTCCACCTGCCTACGGTAGCAGTGCCACAACACCTGGGAGGTATGGGATGGTTTCCAGGGAAAGGGTTGGTGGGTTTTGAGAGTAATGTAATGGAGTCAGCTCTTGTTTATACCTTTTCTTATCTTCGTTCTTTTGGGTTTGAGCGATGGTGAAGGCGTTCTTCCACCATTCCCCGTGCGGTGGTGATGAGAAATATTTTGGGGGAAGGGTTGGAATAAAGCTGCTCTCGTTTTATTTCATTTCATGAAGAATGCTGCCCTTTCCTATTTCTCAAGTCTATGAAGGAGCGGTGGGAGTGGCTGCGCCTTTATAACGATGCGTAGGTACTGTTTTTCACGGACTTTTGTTTGATAACCGTAGTGGCGTATGTTGTAAAGTGTTAGCTCGTGTTTTTTTCTTTTTAAAATTTTTCTCCAGTATTATCATCAGTTATTGTTGGGTTCTCTTTATTTTTATGAACCAAGTTTATTGGCATGAAAAAAAAAAATTGGTACCATCATCAAGCCAAGCTTAAGCATGTGAACGATCTGTTGAGTAATATACCAGAATGCTCGACTCTGATGAATTACGTGCTGTTAAAAATTATTCCAGAAGAAAAGAAACATATCAATCACAAAGAAGTTCAGCAACCAAAAGGTGGCAGAATACAGAAATATAGAATCTCTTAGATAATTGATGATGAACTTTCTTCAAGGAGTAATGCCTCAATACTCTTCGCACAGAGGAGAGAGATCGTATGTACCACGTCAATAACACATAAGCAATTGTTATCGTCTACCATAGGTTACCCAAATAAGTCAGATCTCAAATGCTGCCTAGATAATGATTATCAGTTGATCTTCTCAGATCTTCATCACTAACAGAAAATACTACCAGCAAACAGTAGATGCTGAAGCTGTCCCAGGAGCTTCTGCCGGAGGCGAGTTTCTCATCATTCCTTGTGTACTGCAGTTGATGCTGGAAACATCAGCCTGGCTCGTACCGCAGCGTGCGATGCCATCAATCATTACGTTTGGAGCCACCACCCTTTGAGCTGCAGCTTTCATCCTGATCCGTTCAGCTCTAGAGCCAATAACTTGGCCTAATATGGAGGCCACGATGGTTAATGCCATCGCCGATTTGGGCATCACGACCGACTTTCTCAACATGGCAATGAAGGGTACAGCCGCATGAACGGCTGCAAACCATGATGGAGAAAACTTCTCTGTGTGCTCCTTCCACATACCTAGAGGCACGTTGGCCGCCATGCCCAAAAGCGCAATTACTAGCATCTTTGAAGGGAGGCGTTGAGGACGCAATGTCTTAACTAAGGCAGTCCGGGCAAGGGCCGCTCTCGCGGCGACTACTGCAGGTGGGCATTTGAGCTTTATGCCTGGCGGTGGCTGAAGAGCCTTCGCAACCAGTGGAAGGACACCACTGACAGCTCTGTATGACTTAGCAATTGGGCAATTGCCCGTTTGCAACCATTCGTCTCCATGTGCCTCGTGATTGGTTGGATTTCCTTTCTGCAGAAGAAACTTGAAGCATGAGCAAGTCTTTTGTGACATCAACGAAACATAATGCATGTCTCTGATGTTTAAAATTGTCAGAGAATGATCGTGCGTTGTGAAGCAAAATTAAGACCACGGTTTTACAATATGGATCAATGGTATCTTTCAAAAGTTGTCTATTAAGAGAGATGGAACTTACTTTCTAATTCTACACCTCTTTAACGATATGTTGGATATACCATCAGGTTAAACTAATAATACTTGAAATAGATTCATGACAAAGAAAGGTATACTACCTCGGAAGAGGGTCCTTTCTTGTCGGACGAATCAACCTGCTTCTTCTGCTTCCTCGATCTATCAAAGAAGGGACCAAAGCTGAACGGACCCCCCGGACCAAATGCAGACAGACTGATAGTCGCTGCTTTTGCTGCTAAGGGATTGAATTGAGGTATAGGCTTGGCAACAGGTTCAGTATTAGGAAAGTGAGGACTCTCGGTGAGTGGGACAACTCCATTCTTTCCATGGAAGAGCTTAAAAGCCATGTCGAAATTCGGGCCATCTTCAAAGATCGGACCTTTGGCTCCCTGTGCCTGAGTGTTGCGAAACATAAGAAAAGCCATCACTCTATCGCGTGATTCTCTATAAATAAGGAGTGACTATCCCAGAAAGAGAAAAACCTAAGGATATTGGTGCATGCTGTCCAAACAGAAGACGAACAGCTTACAGGTTGAGGTGGATCTAGAAATGAAAAGGAAAAGGATGTTGGTTTGTTTATATTCCTCAAAAAAGGGCATCTCTGAATGGCATTCTCATTAAAGGCGCAGTCGGGTGCATGCTCACTGAGACCTTTAAACAAGAGTTCCATCCCTTCTCGCACCAACAAACTCTCCTGCAAATGGAAAATAATACTGGGGTCTCGTCAAGAAATATAATCGATCACATTCAGGACACGAAACTGCGGCCAGTTTGATCAATTAAAGAAACGTTTAGCACAGTTAGAGCAGCTGAATGAAGCAAGTTTTACAAGTTTGACAAACTAAGGACATAGGAACAAATTACAGCGGCAAAATTAAAATTGCATTCACGTTGAGAATTAGCATCAGCATATAAACATATAACATAAGCAATGCCGACTCCAAATGGCTTCCCTTTGTACATAAAGCCAAGGAACCACATGAGTCCACAGCATTCTCATACCCAATCAATCAATCAATCACTCTCTCTCTCTCTCTCTCTCCACAATATACAGCCAGCTTTCAATCCTACGAACTTGCCATGAAACCGTTCCCACAGGTCAGAAAAAAGCACGACCGTCCATTATCTATCTCCTATCACTCATCCCTGTGTGGAATTAGAATAGAGCTCAAGCAAAAGACCAAGCTCTCGAGGCCAAATGAAACTAAATATAAAGCTGGAAAATGATTGCTTTAGGCTCTGAAGCAATCAAATGCCATGAACACGAATGGACGGTTCAATATGAAGCGAGGGCACACGGTTGAATCGAAGGGAATCGCCAGAGACAGAAAACACCAAATTCAGGCGACTGGGGGAGAGAAAACTTTACCTGGAAAGAGAGAAAAATTTTCTCGCGCGGCCGGAAATTCCAAGAATCCCGAGAAAGAGCCGGAAAGAACGTGTGGGAGACACGGACGGACGAAGAGGGCAGAGACCAGAGGGGGCTTATTGGAATTTTTAGTAAAGTCAACGGCTTAGGAACACGTGGATCACGTAAAATACATGTTTTGTATTTTACTTTAAGGAAAATTTTCAAATAAATGCTCAAAATGCATTCATTTTCTCAAATAAATATTTGATAAGGGCATAATCTCGCCGGTTGGCTAAATATTAGGGCCGGTCAAGAGTATTTTCGTTCAATGACAATTTTAATCTAACCTTTAATTAAATTAGTTTAAAAATTAAAAATGTTAAAAGTTTTTTAAAAAGACAAAAATTACAAGGTCCTCCCGCTTGTGGCCGGCGAGGTTGCCGGCGACCCTCACTGACCCGCTTTTGGTAAATACTCAGCTAAACTTGGGTGAGGGCCGGTGACCCTCGCCTCTGGTCGGCGAGGGTCGCCGGCCATTGTCGTCGCCACCCCTTCGGCTATGGTGCGATCAACAGGCAAAAAAAGATAAAGATAAAAATCAAAAAATAAAAGGACAAAAATGCTCTGATCAATTGATGAGGTTAGACCATTTTTTGAAATTGACATGACCATTTTAGGCACTTATTTGAAACAAGGTCCACTTCAATCCTTTATTTGAGAAAATGAGGGCACTTCATCCCTTTATTTGAAACAATATCTACTTCAGACTTTTATTTGAAATTTTCCCAAACTTTAATTTAATATGGTCCTTCTTATCTAATAATCATAGTCCTTTTGTTGGAGAAAATATCACGCATTGATTATCATCAGTTTCTCCCACTCCAAATTTGAATTTTAATCTTATCTACAATTACATAAACAAATTTATTTATGCATTTAATTTGTTTTTATTTTTCTCTACATGTTTAAGGCTCCATTTATTTCGTGAAAAATGAATGATTTGAAAAACATTTTTCTAAAAATAATCTTTTATATCGCTTACAAAAATAAATAAACGAAAGATATTTTCATCGTCCACGAAAATGTTTAGACATTATAATTGTTGTTGATAATTATATAAAAAAAAATCTTTGGTTAATTATTTCAAGTGATACAGGCGATTATTTTAAAAAATGTATTTTCTAAATTATTCATTTTTCGCAAAATAAACGCGCTCTATGTATATGTTCTTTTACTCATAAAAAGGAAAGTAACAATGCAATAAAAAATTACGTGATGAAAATTAAAACTGTAAAAGCAAAATGGATCACGATTCCTCTTATGCTAATTTCACAATGAAATTGGTCGGACCAAACATGAAGTTTGCTTCCTTTTTTTTTTTCCCGAAAATTTTCTTTTCCCAGCACGTTACATACATATTACATACATTTTTTTTTTTTCATTTCCTTGGAATTTTGTTTTGTTTTGCACAGCATGTTGTTATGATCCACAGAATGGGGGAATGGATTTGAGCCACTTGTTGCCAAAGGAAAATATCAAATACCATTAGTGGCGGTTACACCATTTGTTGCACCGTACAACTAACTTTCTGTCAAAAAGGAAAAAAAAATCAAGCATAAACATATCATAGTGGACATTTTTTGTTCAAAAAAGATATTGATGCTTGAATATATCCCAGTTAAATAATCATAATCTCGCGAGCATCACACTATTGTGAGAGATTAAAACGTTGCTTTTATAATTGAGAAGGTTAGAAATGAGTATCAATGTAAGTTGGACCGTCACATCATTTCACAATAGAAATACTAAAAGATTTACAAAACACATTTACAGAGCCTCAAAGAGCGTCCTAATCACAATCTTAGTAATATGCTTATGATAATACTAGAATTTAAGTCATTAAATAGAGGCATTCCTTCTGCACAGGTCGATCTGTTAAAACAATTTGATTACGGAATCCTTAGCTCGTTAAACATGTGCGATTGAATACACTCGTGTGTGTTTTTATGATAGTTGCCTTTCAATAGACAGGTAAAAAAATCGGTCAAGATCTAAGCTAACCCCGTATCATATCCAAAAAGCTCTCGACACTCGTCAGTGAGAAAGGTGATCGCTTCGTGTGTCGAAGTTGTATCGATGAAGTGAAGTGTGAGAATTATCTGATACTCGAATCAAAGACAGACAAGATTCCTCATCAGAAGAGCTACGAGGCTGAAATGGGCCAAGTTTAAGCCCAAACACATGGCCCAAAAAGTGTTCACGATCATTGATTTAACCAAAATGGGCTCCCACGTGGATTATTGTGGGCTCATTTTGATCCAGCAAAAGCACAAATTCATGGAAGGAATAAGTAGAAATTCAAATTTTTTTTTTTATGGGTACAATGATAGAAAGAAAGAAAGAAAGCAAACTAAGACAAAACAATCTGAATAAGTACGGCGGAAGTTCCAAAGGATTGACCCGTTGGACAATCAAGTCGTCAACGTTAAAATGAAAATCGTGCAATCAAGTCTCTAACTCAAAACTGATCTGACAAAGCTGACTATGTTTTTCTTATTGAATGACACACCCGACGCTCAAGCACAAAAACCGACATACCTGATGATCGTTCTGTAAACTTTCTTCAAAGACCGTCAGAAAAAAGTTTGGTAACGTGATCAACTATAGAAACCATATATATCTCTCTTGTACGAATCATACGATTTATCGTCTTCTTGCATATATTTTTTTTTTTGGTCCCACTCCTCTGAACATGTGCATAAGGTGCTCAACTGCTCATCCAGAACAAACCTCGGAGTCTGTACTCTCTGGTCAGATCCTCCCAATTCCTTTATGGTAGGACTGCATGCCTGTTGGCAAAGGCAATTATTGAAGACCCCTCCTCCTCTCACCACATGGAAAGGCACACACAGGCCATGTGCACTCTCTTTTTCGGGACCCATGTTCTCTGTCTCTCTCTTTTCTTGGCCTTCTGCCACAGCCACATCCTTTACGTGTGACTTCACGTAATGCTGCAATACATAACGCGTGAGATCTGACATTTTCGAATTTTCCCCATGTTTCTTGGTCGTAATTAGATTCCCATTTCAACGAAAAATCAATCTCAGTCGCTGTTCCACCGCCTTGTCCTTTGCATGCTTGAATGATTTTCATGATCCACAATTGTGAATTTGTCTCTCCATGCTGACAGTGTCGGTTCCATTGATGGTAATTTTTTAAAGTTTTAAGATTTGATTGCACTTTTGAAACAAGTTCTAGGACTTAATTGCACATTTTGAAAGTTTTAGAATTTAATTATATTTTCGTGATAAATTTTAAGATTTTTTTTTTAATGCATTTTCTGAGCCAAGTTTTTGCGGTGACTTAAATGTAACCAGACGACTAAAGGGGAAAAAGCCATCATCAATTCATCGCTCGACTAAAACGACACTGGAAAGAGACGAAACTGTACGTGCAGAAGAAATAAATTCGGTCACCTTTTTCGAGATCAGATAAATTCTACCCTATAAATGCCATAAAATAAAATTCGAGTTATTACTTTTCGGAATTATCGGTCTCGATTTTAATGCGCCCGACCTGTTTAACGAAAGTCTTTTCTTGCCATTAACTTCTATTTGAAAAAATAAAATAAAATTATGTGCGACTATACCTAACCTATCCATATTTAAGTATTTCGAAAGGTTTGAAGCGTTTTGTACCAAATTGAAGTCAAAGTCTACGATGGTCTTTTCCAAACTCTCTTAACTCTCGATCAACTCTTTAGCTTCAATTAGTCATCACTGTCGAACCCTCTTTTCGAGACTTCCAAATAAAACATAGCTTCAATTCACATCTCAACTCTAATAGGAGATAGCCGATAGTTCACGAAAAAATTATCAAAATAGTCATAATCCTATTGTATTTGTGTCAATTCAGTTTTAAACCTTTTACATTTGTACCAATTCAGTCCATTTGATCGGCCAGCGTTGACGTGGCAAGATCAGCTTCAACGTGGACTTTTTTTAATTAATTTTTTGAATTTTTTGTTTATAATTTTTTATAATTTTTCTTTAGATTTTCTTTGTTTTCTGCACTTGTGGCCAGTGAGGGTCGGGACAAAAAAAATTCAAAAATTCAAAATATGAATAATAAAAGTCCATGTTGGTGCTAGTTGTGTCACGTCAGCGTCAGCCTGCTAAGTGAACTGAATTGACACAAATACAAAATGTTTATGATTGAATTGGAAAAAAATATTTATGACTAAATTGACACAATGGCGATAGATTTAAGACTGTTTTGGTAATTTTCCCATAGTTGCTAACCAGACATATCCACAAAATTGACTAAGGAAAAAATTGTTGGGGCTACCTAGAATGGAAATTGCTTCACTAGTGGGATGCAAATCAAGATGTAATTAATTTTATGTTTTACAAAAAGAAAATAAAAGTTCATTCAGAGCAAAGATCCCCGGCTAAAAATTCTATCAAAAATCAGACCATCCTACCAGAAAAAAAACCTATAATTAAAGCGAATGAAGGGTGATTAGCTAAATGAATGAAGAATGTGAAATTGTCGAAATGCCTAACCCTCCAATACCCACAATTTCGGGACTAATTTGTACATAAAGATGTCGTTTTCTCTTGTCGGCTTGACCCTAATGGTCCATCAATTCAACGGCAGGCGCCCTTTTTTTGGGTCTATCTAGAATTGTCAAATAGTAAATTTGACCCAAAGAAACATTACTTTCGCCTTTGAAACTTCTAAAATACGAGTATGTGGATAAAATGTTTTGCAAAAAAAA
>BCNH02000004.1:15639067-15702096 GCA_001662345.2 Metrosideros polymorpha var. glaberrima | reverse complement strand
TGAACCTTGGCAATGACCGGCCACAGGCGAGGTGGAGCCTTGCCTTGGGCCAGCAAGGCTCGAGCTTGCTTGAGGCCAGCAAGGCTCCACCTCGCTTGATCCCAACAAGCTTGAGCCTCGCCAGCCTCGAGTGAGGCTCTAACTCACCATATCCAACGAGATCGAGCTCAAAGATCCCAGCAAGCTCAAACCTAGCTCGAGGCCAAGGAGGGCAAGCCTAGCCTGTGGCTAAATGTCGACCATCTCCGAGGCCCAATGACCGGTGGAGGAAAAAGGAAAAAGATAAAATAAAAAAAAGAATTCTAATTTTTTTTAAAAAAAATTGTAAAAATTATTTATGTTAGCGACGATTATGCCATGGTTGGCGCTGACAAGGACAATTTTAAAAGTATTTTTCTAGATCTTTTTATAATTTTTTAAATTTTTAGTGGCTAGCGATCGGCCAAAGGAAGAAGGAAAGAAAAAAAGAAAAATGGTTAATACCGTGAAAAACCCCAAACTGGTACGCCTGTGACAAATTTATCCAAAACTATTTTTTTGACCACGAAAAATCCTAAATTGGTACATTTGTGACAATTTTACCCCAAACTGGTACACCTATAACAATTTTACTCTCCGTAAGTTTCTGTCAAATTTTACTATCAAATTACTGAGTTTGATGACACGTAACAGTTGATAGGATGTACTAGTTTTGTGTTTTATCCTTCGTTTGTCTCAAGTTTGCCAGTTTAAGATTTTTCGTGGTAATACAATTTAACGGACTAACGGAGGGTAAATTTGTCACAGGTGTACCAGTTTAGGATAAATTTGTCACAAATATACCAGTTTGAGGTTTTTCGTGATAAAAAAATTAGTTTGAAGTAAATTTATCATATGTGTACCAGTTTAGGGTTTTTCGTGATAAAAAAAATAGTTTGGGGTAAATTTGTCACAGACGTACCAGTTTGGGGTTTTTCATGGTATTAACCCAAAGAAAAAATATAAAAGATTGTCGAAGTCAGCACTAGCCGTGGCATGTAGGATGATTGATGCTGACTGGATCACCATGTCAACGGTTTTTGGCGAAAATTGACCGAAAAAACTAAATTGACAAATCATTAAAATATTTAGGACTAAATTGGCAAATCATCAAAAGGTAAATTGACAAAATTGAAAATTTTAGGACTAAATTGGCCTCTGTATAATAAGTTTATGACTTTTTGGGTAATTTTTCCGAAAATGATATGTTTAAGAAAATGCCCAGACTATTTTTGCACCCTTTATGACTAAAAGTACCCCTTCGGTAGTTGACAGAGATACTTTTCAAACACCATATTTGATCAACCATTTATTCTCTTTCGCAATTTATCAAGTCATTTTATCTATCTAAATATGTAATGACAATATTTATCGTGTGTTCCTCGTTCACATAATTACTTCATCCTCCAAATGATACAAGAAAATAACTAATTGAAGTTAAGACAGTATTTTGCTATAAGCTTGTTTCAGGATTAAACTTATCTATCCATTCGACTCTTAAATTATTAAATATTAAACGTGAAGGATATAAGCAGGGAAGATCCTCATTAAGCTTCTTGCCTCTCCTACCACGAAAAGTTCATGGGGAAATTACATTATTAGTCCATGTAGTTTTGAAAGCTTTCACTTTTTATCCTTATTACGTTACTCAATTATAATTCTAGTCCTTTTACTATTCTCCTACGGCAATTTATGTCATTCATTCAAATTTCCGCTAATATGTGTGGGAAATTACTGATAAGCCCCAAACTATACCCCACTGTGACACATTTACCCTAAACTTTTTTTTTTGTGACGTCCAAAACTCAAAACTATGCCCACTGTAACTTTTTCTTGTGACATAAAAAATCTCAAAATTGTACCCACTTGACACATTTACCATACGTCAAAATTTCATTAGATAATTTTTTTAGCCAAAATAACATCATTTTTATTTCACTTAGATCACGTAGGCACCATGTCAACACTGTTTACTTTTTGTATCCATGTATGAAGATTTGTAATAGTGAAAAAGCGTAAATTTGCACAAGTATAAATTTGATATTTTTTGTGTCACAAAATAAAATTTAAGATAAATATATCACAATGACCATAGTTTAAAGCCACCGGAAATTCAAGGGTTGAGATGAATAGGAAGAATTCCCATAAACTGCTACGAATTATAGCCACTTAGATAATGAGTTAAAGCAATGGTTAAAAATAGTTAAATATCTTTTATGCTTTTTCATAAGTAGCCCTTAATACCTTCATGTTGTAAAAATGAGGATGCCATTAATAGTTGGTCCATTGTGATTTCGGATAAAAATGTTACCAAAGTAATTAAGTATTGGTTGAAAACTATTATAGGGACTAACACACTCTGGAATCGATCAAATTTATCCACAAAGTTGAAAACCCATCATCACAACGGTTCATATAGGAGTTAAGTTGGACTAGATATAAATAGCTTATCACGCCCCGTTGTTAGAAACACAATGGAAAATCGACAGTAAGCTCTGGTGGTTAAGATACACGTCCAGGGGAGAGAACGCGCCAAAATAAAGCAAGCACAGCCACTTCACATATTTATATAACCAAAGAAGCACTTGGTCAAATCATACAGAGCACAACTATCGAAACACTTTCAGTTATTTGGATACCATCTGCTGGAGCATCATAAAGAGAGATAGCCATCTCATCCTGTGACTTTCCGCGAAAAGGCACGGCCAGGCGGAATCTCGTTTGCCTTCCTGTGAAACATATCGCCAGGCTCGCCACGCCATCCTCCGGCCTTCATAGGGTGCGGCACACGCGGCATGGCACAATCCTTTCGGGAACTAAGAGACATGTTCGCCATCTTTTGTGCTGCACCCACAACTGCACTTGCTGTTCCACCCTTGTTTATAGAGGCTGACAATTTATGCAGCATCCAAAGTCACGACTCAAGAAACACCCGTTTATCACAAGGCAACTCACATCCATGTTGTCATAGACAGTATGTCAAGTTTAACGGTGACTATTGAACATACAACACCATGCATTCTCAATAGCATGTCCGCCTGAATTGACAAAACTCATGCTCACTCCTAACTGGACTAGCAAATGAAATAAGCCAAGCAAAAAAAATCAAGCTTGCTTCTGAAAACTTGCATGATAAGTGAAAGAACCAAAGAAGGAAAGGGCACCGAGAAAAATACTTACATGGGCTTTTCTTCCCTGGTGGACGATATTTTTGTTGTTTTATGAAAGTACTTGATGACTTGTTGTGAATTGCGTCCTTCTAAACAAAGAAAATAAAAGATACTCAGATCTAAGTATAAATGAATCCAACTGGCCGATGTTCTTGGGCCAATGTATTTTCGAATATCCTAATTATCTAAATGTATCCTATGTTACACGAGAGAGAGAGAGAGTGAGCGAGCATGGTTCAAAATTTACTTAAATATGATCAATGAACAAGTGCTACTTCTCTATAATTTCAGTGATCATGCCTAGCTAAATGAAGCAAGTCTTAGTGGTCTCTTGAAGGTTGTCTTTACACGCATAGACTGGAAAGGACATGCAGAACCCATGAATAAACCCCACAGGTGAAACTTAATAAGAGAGAGCCAAAGCATTTATCGTCTCTTAAGACTGCCTTCCACTTAAGGAACTCTCAACCAGGGACACCGTCTTAAGCCTGATTCTACATAAAAATTAAAACACAACAGACTCGCACCTCACTGCCCATGTTTAGCTTCCTTTCTACACCTGCAACACCTGCAATAACAAAGGGAGAGAAGTCAGATAATATATACTGTATCAAATCTAGACTAAAACAGATGTGCATATTCATCTACATAAAAAATTGTTTATTCAATACTCTTACAAGCAAAAATTCAAAGAACATGCCTCCAGGTAATCAACTTTTGATCTCTCTTTTATGGTTAGATATTAAAGTATTACCCAGATGGAAAGGAAAAAATAGATGATGCTTGAAGGTAAAAAGAGTTGTGCATGACTTGAACGAGTCTTACATCATCATGGCTGATGCTTGAAAAACAAGAATATTACCAAGTCCAACCGCTCGAACAATTCGCTGACAATGCCAACATCAAGCTATGCAGGTACAGATAGGAGATTTTAGGTTACATACCAAATACACTAGAACCCCCTTGAGGCACTACTACCCAGTGGAACAACCATTCGGAAGGCCAATCGCAGCTTTAAATTTGTTTCAAGTTCGTGTTGCGTCAATAAATCCCATAATTCAGTACCTACATCACAGAACTCCATTTCGACTACAAAAAATGGGAAAATTTTCCCTCTAACATTGGAATGTCATTGAGAGATCTTGTATGAATTTGAGTTTTTACCCTAATCTCCTGCATAAACACTTATCATAGGGCCGTGAAACTAGAAAACCACAAAGATGGGCAAAGAATCGATAAAAATCTTAGGTGGGAGAATGCTATTTATTCAAGCTTCATATATTTGAAAATCATAGCATTAACGCACTGTTCACTTCTAAGCCTGAATCAACACATAATATCATGTACAGGTGAACTGAAGTTGCTATACTCTATCTCATCATAACATTCCAGTCACGAGGGCTAAAAATAATCGACAAGTTATGAACCTCTGTTGACAGGCTGTTGTTTTGGTGATGAAAGGTTGCCAGAGAGCTTTGAATTGGCTACAACAGCTGTTCTTCTAGTATTTTGCTGCTGCAAAGGTGCTCTAGTTCCAACTGTGCCCATACAAGTAAATAACTCATGTATGATGACAAAAGAGAAATCCAAAGAGAATTTTCTTATCGTGTCCGGTAAAAGGATATTTTATACAAATAAAGAAAACCTGAAGGAGGTGTTCTCAGAGCAGCTGCTCTCACACGAAGAGATGGTGGAACATAAAGGCAACTCTGGTACAAATTCAAGTACACATCACCAAGAAGCCATAAGTCCAAAGATTGCAATTAATGCACATTTTCTGATTTTTTGAAGGAAAAAAGGGGAAAAAAATTGTCACCTGAAAGAAGGGATGCTGCAAAGCTTCAGCTGCCGTCGGCCTCTTGCAGGGATCCCATGAACAAAGTGACTATCAATGAAACGAAAGCACGTTAAAGCAAATAGCAAACTAGTTCAGTGAGCAGTAAGGCCGAAAACTGGGTTCTCTCCACAAAATGCATACTGAAGGATAAACTATCGAACTTCAGCTATAAAAGGCCATGATGCATTTCCGTAGATTACAATTCGTTTACCTTTATAAGACTAATAGCATGTTCACTTGCAGGTGGTATCACCACAGAAAGATCAACACCAGAAAACTGCATCTCAAAACTAATTCCGTCTCGTAAATGCACATTAGAGAATATGACTATAGAAGGTACAAGTAATCTAAAAACTTTTGACCTGGGGGAACTGATAATTAATGGCCTTCGCGAGATGAAGACCTTCTGTCCAAGAGTCTGGGGTAGGACTACCTAACACACTGCATATTTTGTATATCTCATCTGCTTCACTGAATGCATCACAGGTAAAGTGTCAATTACTTTAGCACTCGATACCAACTAGTGAGCAGAATCTAAAAGAGAGAAGTTGAGAAAGCTACAAAGCATACTCATATGAACTATGTATAAATGAGCTCCATACACACCGTAATGAAGCAAGCAAGTTTTCAGACCAGAATAAATCCAATTGCACGGAGTTTTAAGAAGAAAGATCCTACACCAGGACATATACCTGCTGCCTGGAAAAAGTGGACGCAGGTTGAACATTTCAGCCATGATAGCACCCATAGCCCACATATCTACATGAGCAAAGCAAATAGAAAAGTTCACTAATGATTATAACTTATAGCATCGCGTCATTAAATAATCTAAGCAGACAGTTCATTGCAGTTACACACTCACCAACTTTAGGACCATATGTAAATGACTGAAGCAAGACTTCAGGCGCTCGATACCTGTTATTCATTTATTATTTTTCGGGTCAAGACAACACAGCAGGTCACAAAAAGAATATTGATAATTGCTGAAATCATTTGAATTCTAATAAGAGAGTTCATATCACTCACCAGCGTGTTGAGACGTACTCAGTGTATGGTGGCCATGAATTTACTTCACGAGCAAGGCCAAAATCAGCTATCTTAATTGTTTTTTTCGTAACCAACAAATTTTCTGCGAGAAAGAGAGAGAGAGATTTAGACTTAAAAGCTAAGGGATACTGAAAGATAAGATAGCAGGAGAAACTATGTTATGGGCCAGACATCTGCAACTCCATAAAAAAATCCACTGCAAGTCATAATGATAGATGCACTAGACTTGTACATGCGCCGGAGATACAACAGAACATACAAAGATAATTTAGCAAGCATCTCCCTCGATGGGGTTGGAAGGGAAGGGAAGGGGAGGGGAGGGGAGGGGATCCATTTTAGATGTATGCCCAAATCTCGAGAAAATGTATAATAGACTTGGTAGACAAAGTAGGAAAGCAACTCTTAGTGTGATGCAACTAATAGCTATAGAAAATAATCTAGAAAAATAGGAAAAGACCTATAAACGAAAGAAAATAACTATATATGAAAGAAAAGCAGATGATTCCAAACTAGATTGTAAAGGTAACTCCCTAGGTATTGGCGAGTAGTTGCTCATATCTCGGCAATCTAGTTCTGGAGCTGATGTAGAAGTTTATGGATGGTAAAAGGTTGAGGGAGATTTTCAATACATTGCATAGTTTCTAAAGAAGGCCAGTGTATTGCTTTATGTTAAACTACATAGACAAAAGAAAATTTCCTTTGACATGAAGGTTTAGCTTGCCAAGATTATGCTGGTCTATACTTGTGTAGCTTTCCACAGTGTGCTTTACTGTCTCCGTCCTGAATCCTTGCGAGTTACATATAAATTATTGCCCCCGATAATGCCACATTAATGAGTTTTTCCCATATAAAAGAAAAAGAACTTGCCCAGCTACTAGGGGTGAGCATCCACCCTGGACCGACCCTAGAACGGCCCAACCCAGCCGGTCCTAGTCCAATTCCAGGGGGACTGGTCCGGTTCCCGGGGGGACTGAGGCCGGTCCCTGGTCCTCGGGTCGCTAGAACATGTACTATGTGAGTTGGTCCTTGGTCCTTTGGCTTTAGGCTTGGTCCGACCAACCCTGTAAACTTTTTTCCAAACACTAGGTTATAACCTAAAGTGCCCAACCCCTCCTCTTCTTTTGCCCTTTTCCTCTCCCTCTCTCCGAGTCTCACTTTTCACTGTCTCTCTCTCTCTCTCTCTCTCAACGACTCTCTCCCTCTCTCTCCCTCTCTCTCCCTGCTTGTTTATTCTACACCGGTGCCAATCATCAGAACAAAGACTCCAGGATCTCAGCAATTTAGATTGACCATTGTTCGCAGATAACATTTGCATCTCAAAGGTAAGTACCTCCACACTCAATTCTAAAAAAAACAAAGGCCGAGAATCTTAACTTGAATGGCCACATTCACCTTACATCTTCGTCGACAATCATAGTAACAATTTCTGTTGGCTAATGTTTGATGCTTTAACACGAATAGCATTTGAACAGGCATCTTAACATTTGAAAAAACAATAACAAAGCGGGGCTTGTAACTAGGATCCCCATCAGAATCTGTAATATTAGAATCTCCCTTCTCATGCTCGAAACAAAGATGATAAATTTGTGGATCTATTTGTGTGGCATTACGGGATCTTAATTCAACTCACACGGGTGAATTTGGCAGTCTCAGCAGCTCTGACTCTAGCCGAGTTAAAGACTCGTTCAAGAATGAGAAATGCCACATATTATTGATCGTTAAGTAAATCATAAGCACATTTTTATTCTAATTTCAGCAGCTAAGAGTAAGTTTGCCCTTTCAAGGTATACAAAAAATAAAACAAACAAAAAAAATCAATTGGTCTCGGGTTGACCCTAGAACCAGACTGGGCCCACAGGGTTGGTCCAGTCCTCGGTCCCAGGCTCAACAGGGTCGGTCCCCGGTCCCAAAAATTGGGGATCAACACTATACAAGGCGGTCCCTAGGTTAGGTGCTGAACCGGCCCATCCTGGACCATGCTCACCCCAACTAACTATTGAGCGATAGCACAGATTATCAAGCCAACAATTCGACAGAAGATCTAGAGAACATCTCCTGAAGTCAGAACACATGGCATATCTTGAATATATGCTGAAAAGAGGGCAACTGATATCTATCTAGAATACTAAAATACAAGGGATTCAGGTCGATTCGACTCAAAGAAAGGTATGGATAGAATAACAACTACAAAGCGAGAGGTTCAGAAAACCAGTAATTAAATATCTAAACTAGAATAATTTAATTTCTCAAACTACAAATTAGCCACCTTCCCTCATTTGGCCACAAACTACGTGGTTTCTCTAATCATCGTAAAGCTGATACTGAATCAAACATTAAATTTATCTTCTAAACTCATGATCTGGAAAACTTACCTGGTTTAAGGTCACGGTGAAAGTACCCGCGCTGATGCATGTATGCAAGACCTTGAAATACTTGAAAGCACCAATTTCTGATTTCAGCTTCAGAAAATAATATTTCTCTGTCTTTCATGAGCTGGTATAAGTTGAACTCCTGAAGCACGAAGAAAAGTTC
Source organism: Metrosideros polymorpha var. glaberrima (assembly GCA_001662345.2). Classification (NCBI taxonomy): domain Eukaryota; kingdom Viridiplantae; phylum Streptophyta; class Magnoliopsida; order Myrtales; family Myrtaceae; genus Metrosideros; species Metrosideros polymorpha. The sequence continues at coordinate 15,693,492 of BCNH02000004.1, read as the reverse complement.
GCAATTATCTCGCAATTATGCCTAAAGTAGGACAAGCACTCGCTCAATGAGAAGAAACGCAGAAGTGTACCATGTACTCAAACACGAAATATAAGATATCATTTTCCCGGATGACTTCCTTAAGCTTCACAATGTTTGGATGGTTCAACTTCCTCAATGACTGCCATAAAAAGAAACTTCAATTAGTAACAGCATAGAAACGTTGGATGTGTAGGTCAAAAGACATGTACTATGCTGTAACACCTTCACTTCTCTCAAGTTTATGCACTCCTCCCACGAATAATATTTCTTCTTCATTTTCTTAACTGCAACCTGCATAAAAGAAATGGTGTGCAATACTGATTAGTTAGCAGATCTCCAAACTACTTCAGCTATCCAAAAGTACATTATTTACACACTTACAACTTCACCAGACAGCTTATTTATAGCTCGCCAAACACTTCCAAATGTTCCATCACCAACTTCTTTTATTAATTTGTACCTACAGCAACCAAAAACCAATCATAGACAATCCACACATACAAGCATGTCAAGAATGAACTGCATGAAGAATGAAATTACCTCTCCATTTTTCCAGAAGCAAAGCAACCGAAATAGATTGAGGCACTTTCTTTATTCCAGAACACAAAAATTAAACGAACTTCCCAGAAAGTATAACACTGCAGATGACTCTTGATTAACTCTATATACTACAGATGAACGCCCTTGCTCATCTAGCTGAATCTACCATTCATGAAAGGCACAAGCCACGATTGTGCCACCTGAAGTACTCTGTCAGACAGATTTCCCAGCTTTATTAATTATTGAACTGAATGCTTGATACCCGTGACAATGCAATGGCAGAAAAGGACAGGCAGTTTCGAACATGCTGAGCCGATAACATCCAACAAAAAGGATTGCCTCTCAATTTAGGGATACTGCATCTGGAAGTAGTATCCAAGAGCTCAACTACAGCGTGAGCTATCTCATCCACACAACCCCATTGCAGATGTTCAATGACAAGTATCTGGTCAAACAAACCATCCTGCTCTATATAACTAAACAACTATCTTCTGTTCCAATACACCAACTTCCAGAAACGTTGCTCACGAGCAGATATAAATTTTAGCTGCCACATTCAGCCCTGTAAAGAAGAAATGGTGTTGCAAATGAAAAATGAGCACATAATTCTATGAGGATATAAAAAAAATATTTAGAAAACAGAAGTGTCATGACGTTGACCTTTCACGACTTCTCTCAGAAATTTTCACATGAAGCTGAAAAGGAAATGCACTGTCCAATTCAAAGTTGGTTAGAGAATATTTTCAGTCAGCACAATTGAAAAGAAGAAGCGCCGCTTACCTGGTACAATGCACTGATGATCCACCTCCTATGCTATAAAAACCTCGCATTATTCCTCTTCTACTATTCATCCAAAAAGCCGATAACTATGTGCAGTTCACAAAGGAAACCAGAAGAAAATCTCCAAGCAAATAAAACCGCCAATCAAGCATTTCCTGGAAAGAGAGAATCCAACACTTTGGGCGATTCAACCAAAACCGCAGCTGCTCCATATCTTATGAAATGAACACTGATTTCAAATCCTAATTGTGTGTAACCTGACACAAAGATTACAATGTCAGACATTGAACCAAGGAAGTAGGAAGTAAGACACAAATTGTTAAATCAAGCAAGGTTGCATGATCTGTGGCAATAACACACTATGCAAACAAGTACTAGCATATACATTTAGAGAGGCTGATTCTCATCAAAGAAAAACTTAAATAAACTGATGCTACTGCCATTTTTTAAGTATGTGCCTAAATATTGACCCAAAAATGACGAAAAAAGATCATCTTTTCCTAAGCAAATTAGCAACTTTTTTTATGGGGTCACAATATGTTAAATGAGGACAAAAAGAGAACAGAGATCATAAACCACACTAGAAATTGGCATCCTATAGATTGCCATGTCCCATGATTTCTTAAACAAGTCGACATCCGATTCTGAAGCAAAAGTTTGTGTATGCGTTTGCACCGGTGTGTATGCATGTGCAAACGTAAGCATGCACATGCATTATTTTGTGATTCGACAAAGTCAAGTGCTTTTACTTAAAATGGAAGCAGCAATAAAAGGTTGCAACATCCCTGCCGGCAAAGAGAGAAAAACTCGCTTGCCACTTATTTGGTACTTTATGAGTCGAGATATTCCCAGCTGATCTACGACAATGACCCACTACTCTGAGCACAAAAAAGATGAAAATATACTTAAAAGAGATAACTCTGGTTAAGCACCACGGGGAAAGATGTGATGTTGATACCAATAAAAAGATGTACACATGTGATCCAATTCCAAATGGGCCAAACCAATTCCAAATATCACAGGTTATAGAAACTATTCTGCATGATCACAACAAAAAAGCTGCTCTGCTAGTTTTCTTTGATTGTTAAAGGAAAGGTATTATCAGCATATACAAAGCCATTAGGAACAAAGCATATGTTTGGAGACAGTTTTGAGGTGGAACAGAAAATGGGGGGATGAATTTGAGGATAATGAAATTGAAGGTAGAGAAAGCCACTTTCTCTTTTGTTGCTTGGGAGAGATAAATTTTGGAAATGAAGAAAATGTGAGAGGAGTGATCAACTTGTTTGGAAAACCAAAGAAAATGGATGAAAGAAAGTTTTGTTAGATGAAATAAGAATTAAGGACAACCATTTACGGCAAAAAGAATGTAGGGTAAAGTTATAAGGTCAATTTGGTATTCTCAAAAGCAATCTTCCCAAGTTTGGGAAGACTGAGAATTGTGGGTCGAAAACGGTCCCCAATGCAAATAATCCATCCTAATTTTCCTCCCTTCACATGTTCTCTGTTCCTGAACAAGGTAACATGTAATTATCAGTATTTTATTTTCCTCTCCAATGGTTTCCTCTCTCTTTCAACTTTCCTAAACATAGCCTCAAAGCACCATGACTAATAATGTTGCAGAAACCTGAACTATCAAATTCACTCTTTTAACAAAGAAGAAAGAAGTATACAAACACACAGGCAAAACTTGAGAACAAAACATGGAATAATTACATCAAATATTATTTTTGAAACCAAGTTGTGTTTAGCACAACAAATTCTCTGCCTGATAATTAATCAGCCTCTGTCTAGTAAGAACCTAGAAAACATCAAAGAAAGACTGCTCTAATTGAATTTTTCTCTCATATTCTTCTACCACGTGAATTCCAGATAAAGGAACCAGGAAGGGTTCCCATCGTCGTGAGACAGTGCATGATGATCTAAAAGCTTACATGTAGGCATGGAATGACATCACGGGCTAACAAGATTGACAACTGCATCATCTTATCTCAAGCAGCAAGAGCATAAAAAATCTTAAGCAATGAAACTGTGTAGAAAGGATACATAGTACTTGTGCCTTTACTCTCCATCAAACACAAAAGTTTTGGAGCCAGTCAAGTGCACAAATGCAACTGACCCAACCAACTCTACAAAATTTTACTTTTGGAACTTGACTCCCACAATACGCAGCTGAAGGCCAATCAAGCTCAATCGATTCAAGTCAAGCTCAATGAGCTAAAATACAGGAGATGCTCAAGCTTGGCTCGATGATCCAAAATTAGATCTTCTAAAAAACAATGAATGCGTTTAACATAGTATGATCTAAAAATGGTTATAAATTTTCTCTTAAATTCTATCCTTTGCTAAGCACAGAGATTCGCAACTTGTTAGTACACAATCTTGTGTTGGATTGGACTCAACTGAAACTCCAGCTGAAGCTCAAGCTCTCAAGGTGCAATGGAATAAAATATTAAGTTGTACCAATCATGCTCGCAAATCATTCAATTGTTATTATATAAAACTAAAACTTGAACTGTTTTGATACCCAAGCAATACAAAGTCACTTAAGTATTTGGAGAGTCAAGCTTGACTTTCAATGATTTACCCATAATAATCACTCATTAAAGGAAGGAAAACAAAAAAACAAAAAAAAAGGGAGGGATAAACATACAAACAGATACAGACCAAAAGCAAATGCAGGCGATTCAAATTATGGATTACAAGCCCGCAAAGTACGGTGACGGTACCAAACTAAAGAGATCAGACAGAGCATTAACCATCGGCCCGAATCCAAAAGCCAAAGGATATTAACCGATTCACTTCACAATGAAACCTTCAGGATTAGAAAAATTCAGGGGCATTATAGCAAAGCTATTTGATCTTAATAGCCAAATTCCTCTAAAAACGATTAGCAAGCCACCAAATCACACCTCGACCCAATAGCTCGACAGGATCGAAATCCCGTCACATTAATCGCCACAAACCAAACCCTAGACCTCAGCAGGTCCTCTCCAACACCAATCCGCACGAACGAAACGGATCCGATCCGATCTCGCCGGATCTAAAAGGAAACGCGCTCAGTCATCGAAAGCACACCTCAAAAGGACGGAGATCCAACGATCCATCATGACACGCACATTTCCACAACGACGCATGAACGCGACAGCTCCACGAGGTGCGATCGCACGTGGAGAGAGAGAGAGAGAGAGAGAGAGAGAGAGAGGGAGGGAGGGAGGAAGGGGAGACCTGAGAGCCAAACGGCATGAATGACCGTCGCCGAGGACGGGAAGAGAGAGAGAGAGAGGGCTTCCTTCTCCGTCACTCGAGCAATTTCTGGAGGATATTCCGTCGTCTGGTCACCGATCTGGCGCTGCCTGCGAGAACACGAGGCTCGCTTCGCTGGTGGGCGTGCGTTTATATAGCCCGTCCTTTGATTTCCTTTTCCTTTCTTTTTTTTTTAAGTTTTTTTTTTCTGGGGATTATTGAGGGGGGGACCGGTGGAGGGGAACAATGATGCCTTCATTATTTGGGCATTTATTCCCAAAGCGTAACGTGGGAAATTGATACCCCGTGCCGGTGCCTAAAGTAAAAGCCAAGATATCGATCCTTGATTCCACGCCGGTACCGTAAGACCGAAAGAAAGGAATAATTGGATTATTGCGTAAATTTGGAGGTCAATAGTGTGACATACTTCTAAAGGATTTTGGTTAAGCAGTACCCTCCTAAAGACTTGTCAAGAGACCGTCTAAAGTTAGGAGTGTCAACAATTCAATTTGGATTTTTAAAAAAACTTAAATCGATTCGAACCAATAGGATGAATAGCTGAACCGTACTGAATCGCGACCCAAATTTAAATATCGATTTGATTCGGGTATTCAATTTTCGAAATGGAGAAAAGAGTTGAAGATTAAAGTTCAAGCCAATTTTGAGAGGGGTGAGAAAAAGAAAAAATCTTAAGTTGGCATCCAGTTTTTGTTAAGAACTGAACTGAATAAATCGAACCGGAAAAAAGACTAGTTATTTTTCTAGTATCTGAACCGAATCGAAAATGCACGGTTTTTCGGTTCGATTCTAACGCTCCTAGTCTAAAGTAAGATTGCAGCTATTCATATACCACTTTTCTCGTTGTATGTGTATTCAACGCTTTGAAAATATTCAATAAGTGCTCTGGCTAACAAGAATTGCTTTTTGAATTCCACTTTTCGCAATTAGCGATTGTGATGACATTGGTGGTAGAGGGTGCAAATGACAAAATTTTTGTTCTAGAAATCAATTTATGAGTAAAGAAATACGTTCGATAATTTCTATTCTTGGAATACAAATCCGTTTAATAACAACATAAAATTTTTATTTCTTTGACGATTGCAATGGTAACACTGGTGCCTGGTGGTAGCAAGTGGCGGAGGGTAAGGGAGGGAGGAGGTGGGGAGAGGGGAGGGAAGAGGAGAGTGAGTTGTGAAGAGAGAGGTAGAAGAGTTTTTATTTCTATTTTTATTCAAAAAATCAAGAAGTAGAAAATTTTAACTTTTGTTTTATGTTCAAACATATTTCTTGAACAGAAATTTATTACAGAAATAAAAAAAATGAAATTGCATAACCAAACGGATTCTTATTCTAAACTTATGTCTCGAATAGAAATTTGTTCAAAAAATAAAAAAATGAAATTACGTTACCATACGGATTTCTATTCTTAACTTGTTCTAAACCTATTTATGGAACATGAATTCTATTCCAAAAATTTTATCATGCAGACTCAGAGCTTCGAAAAAATGACCTTTTTCTTTGAGTTTTATAAAGTGAAACTCCTCTGCGAAATTTAGGAACTATTTGGCGATGGTTTTATGGATGTTAATGACCGAGTTTTTTTTCTTTTTCCTGAACTGTGTGGTAGGAGAAAGACATATCTTCGTGTTCTTAAAGAGAGAAGCAGAGCGGTTTTAATTGCGATATATTACGGAAGTCGTTCTCGATTTGTCTTTATGAAAACATGTCATTTGAATTACGAGGTCTAAAAAAACTAGACTAAAAAATTCGTTGTGTAAAACCATTTGAAAAGGGAAAATATGGAAATCAGAGGGTGTCATGAGTAGCTTTTTTGTAAGTCGGAAATGTAAATCATAGGATCTTAAAATTAGATAACATAAAAAGGTAGATTTACAATGTAGAGTCTCGTGTATTTTGAGATTGGCAAACAAAAAAAAACTAAAGAGTCCATAGATGACTTTTTTTTCATAATTTCTCTCCAATCGAGAAAAGGACAATTGGCACAGTATATACTTGAAAAATCCCTAAAAAATATGTTAAAACTATCTGTTACAATTTCACAAGTCGTGCAATAAATCACTTTTATAAATAAGTAGGGTGTGATTTTATTTTTTTTGCATGTGCGAGCGAAGGGTAAAACGAATTGAGTGGTTTAGCGATTTAGAATGCGTTTGGTAACATTTTTATTCCTTGGAACAATTTCTATTCCGAAATAGTTTTTTCTATTTCTATTTCCTGAATGAGTTTCTAAGGATAAGAATACATTTGGTAATTGCAGAAAATTTCTATTCTCAAAATAGAAAAAGAATTGAAATGTGTTTGGTACGACTCTAAAAATTTCAATTTCAAATTTTTTGATTTAGTGATTTTGCAATCGGTAGCCGTGGTGACCGGCGACAGTAATCGGCCAACGGAGGCGACGGGTGGTGGCCAACAACCGGTGGTGGGCTGTGGCCAATAACCGAAGATAGGCGATGATGGCCGGCAACTGATGACTTGAGGCGGCGGCAATGGGCGATGGTGGCCGACAACCGGTGACATAAGGAGGCAGCGATGGGTGGTGGCCAGAAACCGATGATCGACGGTGGGTGGTAGCAGGCAACCGGCGACTGCAGGCCATGGTGATTGGCGATCAAAGGTAGCGGCGACTGATGGCCGCGGTGATTGACATTGGCGGCAGTCGGCGAGAGCAATGATGGCCGATGACCAGTGACTAAAATGACATTGTTTCTCATTTTGTTTTTAAAAAAAGGGAAATTTTTTTATTTCTTGTTTCTATTCCAAATTTATTCTCAAGAATAATTTTTGTTTGGGGGAACAGAAATATTAAGTGACGTTACCAAATAGATTTCTATTCTTTTTCTGTTTCATTAAACAAAAGAATAGAAAAATAAAATAACAAAAAGGTTACGGAACATAGCCTTATTTTACCGGCAATGTATGGTTGTACTTGATGGTAAGATAAACCGACGGTGATGATCTGATGGTGGGTCGAGGTGGGTCAACCATCACGTGTCCACTTTGTCAGCTTGACCTAATTTTTCATGCTTTGCTTGCGTACCAAATTTGGGCCACTGGTCCTCTTTCATGGATTTCTTCGTAGATTTTCATGATGGTTGCCCCCAAAATCATTGACCACAACAATACCAACGATCCAAGGTGGGTTTCGAATCAAATGCTATGCTTGCTGCTATGCAACTGTGTTGTCTATTGAAATTACATTATTAGTCTAAATGGCGTTTGCCCACAAAGTAGCCAATTGTTTACATGACCCGTATACTCTATTCGACAAATATTTTGTTGTTGAAAAATTCACTTATTACATTTAAATTGGATAGAGCGATGACATTTGAGATGCACGATACTGTAGTTCGAACTCGAATTCAGGACGTAATATACAAATAAGTAAATAAAAGGGACACATATAAATAAGATTTTTTTTTTCGGAATGCTTCTTCCAACTATAGTGTTTTTTGGCATCCAACAAATAGTTGCTAGAAAGGGCAAATTGCAATTGTTGTGGTGTTGTCGTCGTCTTAACGATGATATATATCCTTTGAAGGTACGGATCGTGTAGGTTGTATTTATAGATCGATCCTAGATATTTATCGCGCTATAGTCGATGTGGGATTGATCTCGGTTTCAATGTCATGTGGCTCCTTACTAATCATATTATCGCTTACTTATGCGAAGCTTTAGAAAAGAAACTGTGATGTCATTTTCTAAATCACTCCAATTTTCAGTTAATGTGAGAAAAGAAGTGATTTTTTTGCGCAAGTTAATTCTCAATTTCGAATAATCATTTTGTGCTCCCTCGCCATGTATTTTCATGCTTACTACGCATTTCATCGTCTTTTAATATGTCCGATATTACAATTCTATAGATAATATGGAGTGTACATATGCATCTTCAGTGCCTATCATGTACTTCGAACTTGATGTGATCTCTTGGTGAATATATGGTTGTCCACATCATTGAGTTGGGCTGCAATACTTTGTGAGAAGGTAATGTCACTTAGGCTTCGTTCGTTTCGCGAAAAATGTCACGTTTCCAGAAAATGTTTTTCAGAAAATCATTTTCCTAGAAAATACCATATTTTTCGGTGTTCGGCTGAAACATGAAAATGGACTTGAAAATATTTTCCGTTGTTGAGTAAGGAAAATATTTTCCTGGAGAAAACTACCAAAAAATTTGATTTTTAATTTTTAAAATTTTTAAAATCGAATTTTTATTTTTTATTCTTTTTCTTTTCTTTTCTTTCTTTTTTCTTATTCCTTCTTCTTCGCCGGCCACGGCGACAACCGAAAACCGACAACAGCCGAGCCTCGAGCTCAAGGCTCACTAGATCCCAGCGACTTCGAGCTCGTCGCCAGATCCAGGCAAGCTTTGGGTTGAGCTCACCGGCCTCGGCCTACTCGTCAGCCAACGAGCGAGTTGAGCTCGTTGATCGGAGGCTTGCAGCTAGCGAAGGAAGGCAAAAGACAGTCACGGGGAAGAAAGAGGAAGAAAGAGAAAGGAAAAAATTCAAAAATTCAAAATTTTCAAAAATTTTAGAAAAAGAAAAAGAAAAAATTAATTAAAAAGAAAATGAATATGAAGGAGTGTAAGGAGAAGAGAGTAGGAAAATTGTTTTCCTCTTTCTCAAGAGCGAAAATCATTTTCCCCATTTTTGTATAGTTTTTTTCATGGGTAGAAAATGTTTTCTTTGACTCATTGATTTTCTGCCCCCTGAACGCCAAAAAATCTGAAAAACATTTTCTAGGAAGTTATTTTTCGCAAAACGAACGGAGCCTTATTATGATATCTAGTTCACACATGACAAGTCATGCGTTTCTCACTGTGAGTATGTGGCTTTTATGGATTAACTAACTCAAAGTATTGTCATTTTTTACCCGTCTCATATCAAGCCTCACTGCTTTGTCTTTTAGCATACATGTGGGGAAGAGGTCACCCATCCTAAAAGTGCTCCCACCTAAGCATGCTTAATTTTGGAGTTTCAAAGCTAAGCATTACTGTTATGTCAAAAAACACATTTGTGAATTAATTCCAAATTTCATATATATATTCTCAAGATCACCATTCCCTTGTTCCATTCATTCCTGTCCCTTTCGTTATTCCAGAAGTCTGCCAGGAACCGCTCATTGTCTAGATCCTTTGGCCTCAACGACCACTCTCCGAACCAAGTCATTACAACATACATATTGACCGCATGTATGCATTTTGCACATGTATGTAGTTGTTGTCATTTACTTATAGGATTGGTTATATATTTTTAGTCAAGATATGCAAGTTTCCGTTTGTTTCATAGAAAATTTCATATTTCTAAAAAAATATTTTCCAAGAGTCATATTCTAGGAAAATGATAATTTTATCCGGTATTTGGCTGAAATCTTAAAATGAATCGGAAATTATTTTCCTTCGTATGGAAAGGAAAATCTAATATTATTTCCCTAAATAGACATGCTATATTCGGACACTAGTGACTTAGGCATTGGCAACCAGGGAATCAGGCACGAGTACTGAGGTCCCGCACCTAATCTCTGTGGACCCAAGCTCAAATCCATCGCAATTGGGCCGTGGTTTATGGAGGCTCAACCTACAACCTTGGTGCTTGTACACAGATCCATAGTGGTGAGGCCCAAGACACTGGCACCTAGGCCCTAATTCATGGAGGCCAGGCCTCGAGCCCTAGTTCCCGTGTCCAAGTCCTCGACATCCAAGGCTGCGTCCATCGAGGCATGGCCTAAGTCCTTAATGGACCCAGGCTTGGACGCTAGGGTCCTAAGCCTGGCTTCGATGAACTTAGGCTCGAGCATCGAGGACCCAAGCTTGAGCGTAAAAAACCCAAGCATGAGCACTAGGGACCTGGGCGTTGAGGTCCTGAGCTTAGCCTTTGTGGACCCCAGCACAAGCACCGAGGTCTCGAGCCCAATCTCTTTAGACCTAAGGGTGACCTCTATGGGCCCGGGCTCGCTACCAACATTTACCAAAATATCACTAAATATCAACACTGGAACCCTAGACTCTTGGGCACAAGAACCCCAACATTTTCAAAGATTTTTAATAGGGGATATTTGAAGGACTTGTAATATCACTTTATTCTATCCTATTTTATCTCAATCCAAATCTGTATGGCCAAATGCAGCCTTAAAGTTTTACCATTGTCCAATTAAGTACTTAAAATTGTATTTTGTCTAATTGAGAATTTTAAGATTTTGAAAAGGGCCCAAATCCAATTTCGAGCTCACACCCGTCGGATGCAAGTGTAAAAAATCCGAGGTGCCTCCGAAGAAAAACATTTAGCCATTTGCCACGTGTCATTTCCAATGCTTGAATTCCATCGTTAGCGGGCTCAATATCTGATTGAGACTTCTTTAAGACCTTAAATTTTTAAATAATCGAAATAAATCTTAAATTCTACCTTGAATCCTCGAGCGCTTATCCCATCTCAAGTGTAATAAGTCTCTATTTCTAAATTCTAGTAGTTCTTTCGAGGCATCATCTTCCTCCCTCACCAGTCCTCTATTTTTCAATAGCAAGACATTCACAATTCGTCCATCGAGTTATCAACTTAATCAATTAATTTGTTGGAAAAAAAGGAATTTAGGAGAAAAGAAAGAATGTATATCGAAGCGTAAATATAAACCTAGGAGTCTCATAATGCCACCCATGAATATGCCATTCGGTCGGAGTTGGTGCTCGAAGCAGTCGAGCGTCTTCGCCGAGAGTCCCACAAGAGCACAGCAGAAACCGAACAGATCCAAAGCTCTTTCGTCACCAATCTGATCATCGTTTCTCCCCAAATGAGAGGAGCCATTGGAAGAAAACTCCCTAACTCCTTCACCCCCTCCTCCTCCCGACACTCCCTCCTTCCCTTCTCCACCTCCTCCCCCTTCGGCGGCGGCGCTGGCGGCGGAGGAAGAGGCCGTGGCCGTGGAAGTGGCGCCGACGGGGGCCCAACGCTCTTCGACTCCGCTCCCGGCAGACCAGCTTCTGGCGAGACACCCGAAGCCGCAGAGCCCCCACCGCCTCAGCCCCAGCCCCAGCCGCATCAGCCTGCGTCTGGGCTCGGCCGCGGCCGGGGCAAGCCGCTGCCTTCGTCTCCTGTCCTCCCCTCGTTCAACGCCTTCGTGTCGTCCGTCGGCCGCGGCCGAGTCGCATCGGCTTCGCCCCCTCCGCCGCCGGATTCGGCCGTTCCGGGGAAGCCCATATTCTTCCGGAAGGAAGATGGCCCTCCCCAGTGGGACCCCCAAAAGCCTAGGTTGCCTCCTGAGTTTGCTGAGGCGGCGAGCGGTGGAAGTGGTGCCAGCGATCTCCCTTCCAGTATAAGGTCGGTTCTACAGGGTGCCGGCCGCGGGAAGCCTGTGCCGAAGCCAGGCCCACAATCCCCACCAGTGCAGGAAGAGAACCGGCACGTCCGCCAACGGCCGCCTTCGCCCCCGCGGATGGGTCGGGAGGAGGCTGAGAGGAGGGCTTCAGGTGTCACAATCATGTCATCCTCATGAATTGGCGATGACAAAACCTGTAGTTGTTAATTGTTTGCTAACTTGTTTTGAGACTTCAGGCAGAGGAGACGGTGGTGGTCGTAGTGGAGGCAGAGGCGGCCGAGGCAGAGGGAGAGGGTTCCGGGGCGGCAGAGGCAGGGGCAGCTTCGGTGGAAGGGGATTTATCAGGGACCGAGCAGAGAGAGGGCAGTTCCAGAAGGACTCCGACGTGGGCCATGGAGCTGGGCTTTATCTCGGGGACGATGCGGATGGAGAGAAGCTGGCCAAGGGAATCGGGGCTGAGAACATGAACAAGTTGGTCGAGGCGTTCGAGGAAATGAGCGAGAGAGTGCTGCCTTCCCCAGCTCATGACATCTACTTGGATGCTTTGCATACCAATTTGTTGGTCTGTCACTTCTCTTTGCCCAATAGTTTCTTTGTTCTTAAATGCATTTTACAATGTAGAGCGCATATACCAATCCAGCTACATGTGCGTGTGGAAGTTAATTGTAATTAGAATGTTTGTGGCGGAAGTCTGCTACATGCTTTCACAAGAATTACGAGCAATTCGTAGGGAACTGGAACTGAACTTGACCCAGTGTATCACTACTCATATCTCCTACCCTTTTGTTCTGGTTTTCAGATTGAGTGTGAGCCAGAGTACTTGATGGCAGAATTCGATACGAACCCGGATATTGATGAGAAGCCACCTATTCCTCTTAGAGATGCTCTCGAGAAGATGAAGCCATTCTTGATGGTATACGAGGGAATTCAGAGTCAAGAAGAGTGGGAGGTAATGTTGTTCTCCCTGTAATAGATATTTCTAAGTTGTATTGTGCATTATCGATGCTTGGTGCTGTTAGAGATTGGTTGGTGGTGAGTTTTAGGAACTCCAGAGTTTCGAAGCTATTGGTTTTCAATAGATGATCATAAACTATTTGATAACTCTAAATAGGACGTGGATAGGCTTGTGCTTGTGGTGATAAAGTTAGCTGTAAGATGCTTCAAGACGACGGATCTGCTTGTAACAAACAGGATAATAATATATTGGGATGCATATTGTCTTCGTTATGCTTTATTAAAACTGGTAATTGCTTTCCTTATGTCATGAATATGGAGACTAAGGGTTGACTTGATACATTGTTTGAAACCCTGCATTATATTACCTACCTGCTGTCTGCATCCTTCTTTTCCTCATTGGTATCCGTTCGCACAGCTCTCAATACTCTGAGAAAGGAAATGACTTATAAATTCAAGGAAGAAACTTATAATATCGTAGCTGCTCATGGTTATTTTGGCCGATTGATCTTCCTATATGCTAGTTTCAACAATTCTCGTTCGTTACACTTCTTCCTAGCTGCTTCACTGGTTTTTGTCTGTCTTTCTGTTTCATTGATAGCAGAAGAGCCTGCGACTTATAAATTCATTGGCATCCTCGGTTTCTTTTTCTCTTACTTGTTTGTAGGAAATTATGAAGGATTTAATGGAAAGAGTCCCATTGTTGAAGGAGATCGTCGATTACTACAGTGGACCTGACAGGGTAACGGCCAAGAAACAGCAAGAAGAGTTAGAAAGAGTGGCCAAAACTCTTCCCCAGAGTGCTCCTGATTCTGTGAAACGGTTTACTGATCGGGCTGTTCGCTCTCTCCAGGTCAGTGCTTTGCCATTGGTCATAATTCTATTTATGCTGCTATACTGTGGCGATTACCTTCTTGACTGCATTGACCTTTTCTCTTTTGTCAAGAATATTTTGCTTGTTAGCCATTTTATCCCGACAAAGGGAAATCACAGGGAATATTTTATAAAGCCCCTGACCTTTGGGGGTGTTGCACATTTGTTCCTGAATTTTTTGCCGTTGCACATTACCCCCTTGACTTTCAATTGGTCCAGCACTTAACCCCCGTCAATTTTTCTGCTTTTTCCAAGGGTATAAATGTACTTTTCTTATGCTATGTGTGATGGTCTTACAAGATAGATTGAGTCCAGAATAAGAATAGAAGAAAAATTGATGAGAATAGAAGAGTTCATAGAGTAGTGTTGAGAAGAGAATTAGGGCACGCACGATAACCATTCTAGAACAGAATTTCTATTTCATAAATAAATTTGGAACAAAAATCCGTTTGGTAATGCAATTTCATTTTTCTATTTTTGAAATAATTTTCTATTCCAGAAATAGAAATGGACCAGAAATTAGAAGTAAAATTTTTCTACTTCTCTATTTCTAGAACAGAAATAGAATTATTTTTTTCTCTCCTCTCTCTCCCGGCTCCTTGCCTCCTCCCTCCCCTCCACCGCCTCCGCCTGCCGCCACCCGCTGTCGCCCGCTGCCCGCCACTGGCCAAAGCCTGTCACATGCCGTCCGACACCCTCGGCTGGGTACTGTTGCCCTCCGTCCAACACCCCTGCCGCTGCGATCTGCTCCCCTTCGACCGCTGTCCGCCTCTAATCGCCGGTCCGATGTCTACCGCCATCTGCTCCTCGCTGGCCGCCATCTGCTCCCCGACACCCCTGCCGCCATCGGTCGCCCTCTGCCAATCTGACATACACCGCCATCCGTCGCCGGTTGCCTGCCGCCGTCCTCCAACGTCCCCCACCATCTGTCCGCTGCCCCCACCACAGGCCGCCACTATCTGCCACTGGTTTTTGTTCCAAAAACAAAAATTTTGTATCGTTATTAAATTCGTTTCTTTGCTCAGAAACTCGTCTAAAAATAAAATAAAATAAAATAGAAATAGAATAATCTATTTCTGACCAGAAATTGATTTCCGGAACAGAATGGTTGTCATTCACGCCCTTAGCTTGTAGCTATTTCATTCATCAGATTGCAGAAAACAGAAAGCCAGAGACAAGTATATAGGTTTGTCAAACATAGATCCCGAAACTCCTCTATTCATCAAAGTTGTACTGAAATGAAAATGTGACTAATGGACTGAGATAACTACCAATGGACTGTAATAACAAAGTTAAGTAAAGATAGTATGTGTTGGGCTATCGTTCCTTAAGCAATAACTGACACAGGTCAGACTAGGCCCGATATAGGCCCATCCTCTGCTACGCAACCTCAATCCTAATCCCTCCTCAGTCTTTGTATGCTTTTCTTTGCACAGCACATTAAGACCTTTACACTGTGTCAAGAGTCCGAAACTAGTTCAATGTGCCTTCTAAAGTGATTCAACTTGGTGCTTTTTGCTATTAAGAATCTGTTTGACATATTTTGGTTGCATATTGGAACAGTTGGAACATTGATAGTTGTCTCAACTTATATGTCCTTGCACTGTGCTAGGGAATGTCAGCACTAATGACGAAGAAAAATGTCTTTGATAGATGCGATGCTCGCTGTTAGAATGCATGAAATCGAAACAACTCTGCATTATGTGCAACCAAAGTTGGCATGTGTTTTTCTAACTTAAACATATAGTTGAGGAGGTGCTAGGGGGAATTGTTGTGCTCCCAAGTACCTATTTTTCTTCTGGAAGAGGTATTTTCTGAAATGTACAAACAAAGCATATTTTCTGAAACTGAGTTGGGTGAAAAGTTCATCACGATGGAAAAAGCAACTAAAGAGACCATATATTGGATGAATTGAAAATGGATTTCTTGGTTTCTGTCTCCAGTCTTCATGTATGAGACACTAGTTCTTAAAAGATGTCAGACGCCTTTGTATTTTGTTCGAACTTCCTTTACTTTTTGACTTCGTTTCGTTAGGTTTGGGCTCTTAATTGATCTAGATTTTCTTTTTCCCGTTTTGCTGGTGCTCGAACCTTTAGACCCCAAAACTATCCCCTACCCCACCAATTACCACCAGGCCCTCTCTCATTAGGTCTTGATTGTGATCTAATTGAAGTCTGCAACTTCTTACTAGTCTTTTACTTCATATGTCTGAAAATCAACAAAGAAGATGATGTATATACATCAGAGGGTGCACCTTCATGACGATAGACTCCTACAAAGGTCCTTTTTATGATCTCTAAAGAAGAAAGTGTTACGAGCTACATTTATAAAGGACATGTATCACGGCACCCTTGACTTATGAGGACTTATGGAGGAATGCTTGTTGAGTTTTTAATAAATAGGCTTTAGCCAAAATACAGCGTTGTGCTGTGCCTCTATGACCTGGTGATGGATGAGCTCACTAGGCAGTGAATATTGTTTCTTTTGTGCTTCTTTGGAATGACATTGTCTTTGGATAAGACTGAAATAAATTAAAACAAGAAGATTAAGTCATGTTAGGAATTTGAAATTACTAATTCCTTTACACAAGATAAAAGCCAAGAAACTAGATGCCAGCAGAGAAATAGGCAAGAAGAAAGTAACTGAAAATTGGGAATAGAATACTAGTATTTCAGCAGTCTAGTATCCCAAGTTCATCAACAGATAGAGATGGAAGGTGATGGTTAACTTGGGTTGGAAATTAAGTTGAGGGACAGATAATGGAGACATGCCAGTAATTATGATTTTCTCATAAGACTGATGGAAGTGTACCAAAATTTAAAAGGGACAATATGATTACATCTTTCTTTCAGTTTCAGAGGACAAGTATTTTCTCACTGAAGTCAAAATCTAATGAGTTTTAAGTTCTAATTGGAACTTACGGAACCTCAGACTTGATTAAATGGCTTTCTTGGATTTCCCAATGCCTTGAACTCCAAAAAGGCCCTATTGGAGACCTAGCGTACAAGGAAGGAGAGCATGCCAGCCCAGCGCTGCTGGATGCTTTTTGATCAAAGCAATAGTAAGAATATGAGGAGCGTGCTCTGAAGAATCATGAATTGTGATTGGGAAAATTTGGCGTCACCATATTTTCAATGATTTGATGGGAGCGTTTTGAGTTTTTTGGGCATGTAAACAATGACCGGCAGGATTTTCTGGTAAGGATGTGATTATCTGGTAGAGATCCAAATGAAAAGAAGAAGGAGAGCATACTTTAAAATTCTAATCCTGTCAAGATTTTCAGGAAGTCTAAACTCTAAACGCATACTTTGAAATACTAATCTTACAGGGTCTATGGTTCTTTAAGGTGCAAATTTGTGCTTATGCGCTGCAGTCTGTAGTGCTGTATCTGTCCATCCGAGGCATTGTGCTACTCACATCGACAGTGCTCCTAAAATTGGCTATAACTGGTCCTAGCAAGAACCAAGCATTGGGCCATTTCAACTTTTTAACCATCTGAACAGTCTCTTGGTTGAAAATGGTTCTGTCAGTTTTGATGCTATTAGTTCTAAACAGTATCATAACAGAAGGACTTTGATGAATAACACAAGCTGAAATGTGGGCCTGGATCTGAATGTCACTGAGACTATTGTTTGGATCTTATTCATTTTACCATTTAATTTTCTTTGGTTGGCTGTACGATTGCCGGAATCTAGAATGTAACATTAAATGCACATTTTTCCAAACATGTGCATAATGTACGGTGCATAGTCACAGATGCCATTCGACCCCCCAAAAAAAAAAGTCACAGAGGCCCATATTTGACTCTGTGGTTCATGCTTCTCGAAATAGAAGCTGCTTGCTGATTTAGGTGAAGGAAAGCACCTTTTTTTTTTGTTGGTTGAAAGGAAAGCATCGTTGAGTAGGGGGATAATTGAGGCAGTTCGGAGCTTGTATGGAGAGTTAGCATTTGGTTCCTTCTATGTTATTTTCATGTGTGGTCAACTGTAATTATGTGTGCTGGATGTTGGCAAGTCAAGTAAGTTCTGGTACACTGGAAACATTATTTGAAAGTCCGTGCACCTGCATTTCCACTTGAATGGTTTTGAAATGTCACACGCAACGGTTTTATTCTTTTGATGATGATCGTCCAAAATGCAGAGTAATCCTGGGTGGGGATTCGACAAGAAATGCCAATTCATGGATAAGCTCGCATGGGAGGTTTCTCAGCAGTACAAGTGACTCAAGAATACCAAGGCTTCTTCACTGTACTTGATTTCTGTCACTGAGTTGCATCAGTGCGAGTTCTTAGTCAAAGGATGGTTGACACATTAGCTGCAAAGTCAGGCTAAAAGCTAGATTTCAGGATCCATGTAACGAGGATTTGTTTTGGAGTTGAACTCTTTTTCTCTCCTAGGTGGCATCATCTCTCCTTCACATACTCTTTAATGTTGGCTTTGTTATCTGGGTTAGCTTTATTACACTTATTTCAAGTTGAGACCAAGGTTTAGGTTAATAATAGCTGCGGTGTGGCCTTGGACAGGCATGAGGCACGGTGACTGTTCTTCTTTTCTCTCCGATTTTGGGTAGAGTTCTGTAAGTTTCCTCATTTTGGAATGCTATAAAATGATTACCAATGCTATTTTTGACAGGTTGTATATCTTGAGGTAGTTCGCCTCTTTATTGGCTCTCGGACGCCATCTTTCCATGAACTTCTTCTATGAAGTGATCAACTTGTGATTTCCGAAACAAACCGTGTTATGTCGCGAGGCCACGCGGTCCCATTTCGTAGAGTCGGTGCTGTACTGAGCCTTTGGTGGCAATAACACGGCTTTCCCCCGCCGCTAGCACAGAGGCTCTTACAATGTATGTGCTGAAGGATGAGATCGAAACTGGACCCATATGCTTGGAGACAGGAGTCGAGGTAATTACTAAAGATTCAAACATTTCATATGGGGATGTTCGGAAGACGGAATTGCTGGTAGATGTGAACTTGCAGGCGCCTGAGGGGATTGAATATCGGCAATGAGCACGCGGTCAATGTAATTCAGAGAAGAAACAGGCTTTCACACGTACCGAGAAATTGCAAAAGGCCGGGTATTTCTGGCACGATACGACCATCCCGTCCGAGTGGAGAAGCTCATAGTGATGGTTAGGGGGATAAAAATTCCTAGAAGATAGTCTGATTCGTACTGGGATAAAAAGACATTATTTTACATGACAATTTGTCCGAGTTCGTAGCATTCGGATATAAATGCCAATCTGTTTTGAGTCTGCAGCATTCAGATGATTACATATGATTCGAGCTCATAGAAGACAGGGCACATTCAAAGGTCCCAAGCCGAAAGAAAATTCATGGACAGAACAAAAGAATCTGAACATCCGATGCTTGGAACAAATATGAAGACCAATTTCACTGAATTCTGTAGCATCCCCGAGTTACATTTCATCCGCTGAGAACCTGCCCCCGCCGCAGAACAAAATCCTAATCATCGCCAAAAGAGAAAATGGCGGTCCGACTCTACTAATTGTCGTTCCTTTCGACCCACTAGAAAGGTTATGGTAATTCCATTTCGACATTAGATACTCGATCGATGAAGAAGATAGAACCGTAATCATAACTCTCTAGAAATATACCGAATGAAAGAATTTTAAATTTTGTGAGACTACTTCCGATCCGCTCTTGCCGTATTTCATCTTCTCATCTTCGACTGCAACGAACTATAGAACTGTGTAGAAGGGGAAAAAAATACTGGATTTCATAGGTATTGAGCTTGTATTCTTTCTCTGTTCTCTTCCCACCATGTCTTCGCGCGAACTTCCCCGAACTGTTCTCGGCTGCATAATTACCATAAGCGCAAATAAGAATAGAATGAAGCTACGCCGTTTGATTATTTCGATGCACTTACAGTCCGGGGTATGAAACTAGTTAAAGCTTCCGGTAAAAAAAAAACTCAGCAATGGCATAAACTTTTAGTTACCTGAATCGTACTCGCCGCAGTTCCCTAGTTCCGTCAACAAGCTGCCTAATGGTAATGTACACGCCGGGCTCGTCTTCCTCGATCCACTCGGTCTCCACTTCACTGGCATTGCTGTAGGAAACCGATGCCTCGTCCCTGGATGAGGTCGTGGTGCGAGACGCCTCCATCTCACCCCTCGCGCCAGATGCTGCGGCCCCATGAGCACTGGACCCCGCGTTGTAGTGGCGACCACCTAGATCGGATGGCTCGGACGGCGGGAAGTACCCTTTACTGCCGGTGGGCTTCTGGTGACCCCTTGGCATCCACTCTCGGGTCGCCGACGGAACCATCGGGCTTTCCCTCGCAGATCCCATTCTCGAGTATGATGAATCTCTCTGAAACTGAGGAAATTGATCTCTCAGCGATGAGGGACAAGACAAATCTTTTCAATGTAGAAGCGAATTGAGTAGGAGTCAAGTACCTCATCCTCAGATCGCCCCGGAGTGTTAAGAGCTTGACGGTTGAACCTCTGGACGTTGTAGAGCTCCATGATCCGGTCGTAGTTCTCTGCCCACCATCGCTGCGCTTGCCACTTGTCGAACATGTCGCGACTAGAAAAGTTTCGAAATCCACGACAACGTTAGCCTCCCATTTTCGTAAGCAAAAATCTAATTGAGGACGGTGTTCTGAAACAATGTCCTAATTCTAAGCCAAGCAAACCATCAACAACTGAAGCTTAAGCATTGCCCTGCCCCCATCAATACCTGAAGCGGATTCGCTTTAGCTCATTTCCGCCGTTAGGCAGAGACTCGAACGTTATGTGTACACCAGGCTCGACCTGCGCCATCCATTCCTTGGACTCCTCTTCCTCCAACACCACGTCGCAAGATTGCGCCAAGACAGATGCTCTTCCCGGGGTGCGGTCCCCGCCGAATCCCGCAGCGAATCTCGAGTCCATCCTCGAGGTGGGTTGGCGACCGGGACCCGTGAAATCCCAAGCCGGTGTCGAGCTGGAGCTCCCGCCTCCTATGAACGGATACGGCACACCCTCCGAGACCGTATCAAAGTCCGGAAACGGCCGCCCGCCTTTCTTGTAGCTGGGCGAGCCCGTGCACGGTTTGCACTGGCGGTAAGCGCCGGAGAACTTCAACGCCATACCCTTAATCTGCAGACCGCAGACCACGTTAGAGGGACATGAGCTGCGGAATTACATCACTCGATCCTATATGAACACGACCCTCAATTTGTGTTCGGCCTATTCATTTGACTGTCAAATAGTGACATGGAAGCGAATCTTTTTTTCTTTTTTTTTCCTTTTTACATTTATAATTTAGTTTCGCAGACATGCTACGAACAAGAATTCTGATGTGGGTCACAACCCACTTACTTAGTTGCACAAAAATCTGTCGCCACTTTTGTCTCTTCAGTGCAGTCCAGGGCTTTGAACAACATGTTAGAATACACAATTATAATCCACACGATTTCTTATTATCACCACAAGAAAAGAATTAGTGGGTGAATGGAATCGTTACGAGATTCTGTTCCGGGAATTCAGGATTCGATTTTTGCCCTAAAGAAATTGAAGGGTCGAGAGAGAGATAGAGTGTCGAAAAAGAAGCGGAGATTCTGCAAAAAAAACCTAAGATGAGTGTGCCCTCCAACAGTCACGTCAGTGACATATGCTTCTTGGGTCATCATGGAATCATGATTTAGTACTTCAGATTTTGTTAAACAGTATGGCTACTGAAGAGTAAAGGTTGAGTTTTTTTTTTGTCTCCAAATTAATGCAAAGTTAAGCTTACATGGAATCTTGCTCTTAGCTTAGGCCATTTGCCCTGAATGGGGTTGCTATTTCACCCTCTACGCGAAGGCTAAAGGATTTCCCAGACTTTGCGACTGCGAAATCCATAAAGCCGGTATTTCCGAACAAATGTCTAGTCAGATTCGATCAACAACTCTTCGCAAATAACACCGAGAGACTCATCATCGGTCGAGCTAGTCGGTTAAGTTTGCACATCCAAGAAACAAGAGAGAGCAAATGTAAAACCTCGAAAAATAATGAACCGAAGAAATGAAAATTCGACACATGAATGATCGAATGTGATGTTTGCCTAGCATCAAAATGTTGCTGAATGGAGACTATTCGATCGTCCTTTTTTCTATCGACAAAATATCTTCATAGAGACTATCATATACACTATGATTTTAGATGTGGTTCATACCCATGATACGAGTACATGGTATAAAAAGTTTCTGCTCGAATGAATGCAAGAACAAGACAATCTCCTCAAACAAAAAAGAAAAGGAATAAAAGGACTAGAAAAATTTCAAATTATAGGTCAGCTGAAGTCAAACGGCGGGGGGCGAAAGGGCCTAGTTGGTACGTGACTATAGTACTAAATCATCAACAAGAAAAAAGAAGAACCAACTGTGGAACTCTGTCCATTTTTTCATTCGGCCACGTGACAATAATAACATGTCAGCTGTACAAAGAGGAATTGCACAGTGTACCACACCCCTACAAGATCTACCCACGACCTAAAAATGAATGTAATTTCACCAACATCGACATTTGCACGTATGAGGCAACAAATACAACACCAAATAATGCACTAAAAGTCAGAGTATATACGTAGGCACGCAAGATGCCAAACGGTGGGCCCCACTAAATCAGCCCCCTAAATAAGGCAAAAAAAAATTCCATCAAGTGTACCAAAAAGGTAAACATAGTCGCACTAGGATGAAATATATTTCTATTAGACATCGACCGTCCGTATCGATGGGTAATGAGATTATAAATCATTTTCCGGCCGGCGACATTTTACGCGATTGCGAGAAAGGTAAATTATTATTTTCACGGGAGATTAGAACACGGTCTATTTTTTTTTAAAGTGTGCACGACATTATTTATTTCCATGAAAGAGGACAAAAGAAGAAAAAGGCAAAACAACTATTAAATCTGCATTGAAGACTGAGAAGGGAGAGGGGACAGAAGAACCTGCGTGGTCAGGCTTTTGACGGCTTCTTTGGAATTCGGGGTGCCGCTCCCACGCGCCGCCGTGCCTCCGCCCTCGTCGCCGCCGTCGTCGTCGGCCTTCGTGCAGGCTATGCACGTGAACATCCTCGCTCGCTTCCGCACGATCGATGAGCTCCTGCATGTGTTTTTAATTTATTTCGGAATTTAGCTCCTCTTCTCTTACATTATCTTCTGCCCGCTTAAAAAGACGAGAGGGGGTTCCTCCTCTTTTTGCAGTTGCCAAGACATGTGATCGGCGAAGAGATTTAATGGGGTGCTAAAAGCGGCAAAGAACTGCAATTAGAGCGTACGAAATGTGCTCTTCTCGAGGGATTTGATGGTACTTTAAAAGGAAAAAAATTGCAGACGAGCTATATGTACGATAATGCCCTCTCCCAAGTTCAATGTGAGCATCAAAATTCTTGTCGTATGTGCGCTCTTTTTGACGAGACTCGTGAGAACATTCTCGCATCAGATCGATTAAAAGAGCAAAGAGAAACCCAAATCCACCGAAATTTAAACGAGAAAGTATAGTGTAAATCGAATGGAAAGTGGGAAGGAGATTGAAGAAAGGAAGGGGTAATCTGAGAAGGGAAACCGATCAAACCGTGGAATTTGTCGTATTTCATGACAATTTGCCCGTTGAACTTAGCACGTTGAAAAGAGAAGGAGCAAGAGGGGGAGGGGGCAAATTGAGAGATGGAAAAGGAAAACGGTGGATCAAAGGGAACTGTGGAATTCAAAGGGGTTGTGTTGTCAAGGGGAACAGATGGGCAATGGACAAAGTGTAAAGGGGAGGAGGGAACAAAAAGGAAAAGATTACTCGGGATCAGAGAAGGGGTGACTCCGAAATGTTGTTTTTTTTTTTTTAATAAGACGAAAATTAGCTGGTCAATAATTGAATGAGAAAAGGCCAAAAAAAAAACCAAAAATAAAGCGAGTCATTAAGAGAGAGAGAGAAAGAGAGGTGCGTGCGTGCTTGCTTTTGCGTTAATTGAAGAGACGCCCCAATGAGAAAGAATCAAGCAGAGAGAGAGAGAGAGAGACTGTGTTAGGAGAGCCGAAGTTTCTGACATGCCAATGAGAGAATTAGGAAAAGCGAGATTTTTATTTAAAAAGATTTGATTTTGATTCTTTTATTGAATCGGCCGCTCCCTTTATTTTTCTGCTTCCCTCTTTCCACAAATGAACACAAACCTTAGCCCCCCCAATAAATTGCAAAAGCGACAGATAAGAGAGAGACAGAGAGAGAGAGCGAGACGGACATGAAAACAGAGGAAGGAAGAGAGAAAGACAGAGAGAAGAGACGATAGAATCTCTTTTCCGTGTGGGGGGCTTTGGTGATGGACCAGCGAAAAGCAATTAGATTAAAAGAAATTAGAAAAAAAAATAGGAAAAATACTTGGGGTGCAACAAAGAACTCAATTCGTGGGCTTGGCGTGTCGAGGACCGAAAGCAACCCATGAATACGCAAGAAAGACAGGGTGAGGGAAGAAAATGTCCGAATCATCATCATCATTTCGAAGATGAAATACATGTGCAAAAGAAAAACATGAGCAGCAACCCAGTTTGATATTGTCTGGTTTATGTTTATGTTTTTTTAATTTTGTAGATAGAGGAAAAGAAAGGGATTGCATCATTTACTATTCGAGAATGACTCACCGAAGCTAACAGCAACTGTTCCTGTCCTTTTCTCAGCCTCTCGCTTCTTCTTTTTCCTTTCTTCTTCTTCTTCTTCGTCTTTTTTTGTTCCTTTTCCTCTCTCTCTCTCTCTCTCTCTCTCTCTCTCTCGCTCGCTCGCTCGCTCCCTTCAATGCTCTTCTCTTTAATGGATCCAAACTTTGGAAGCTGAAAAACAGAACCGAAGCATGAGGGATGAAGTGTTCCACAATCAGTGAACAAGCTCTCTCTCTCTCTCTCGCACACTCGCACACCCACCAACCCCGAAAGAAACCCAGAAGCAAATTGCAAGAGAAGTAAAATCGTTGGAAACTTTCTTTCGAATCGGGGACATGTGAAAATGAATACGGAAGCAGTTCAAATCATGAAATGGGTCCGAATCAAAATCGACGAAAAGACACGAAAGAGCACATTATGCTAAGCCCCTGTTTTGGAGTGCCAAGACAGAGCAAGCGATTCGTTACCTTCAGCAGCACACTGGAGAGCTCTTCTTCTTCGTCTCCTCTCAAATGAAAGACCCAAAAGCAGCTCCAAAGCCCCAGTGGGATCACCGAAAAAACAAAAGCCCCCCGAGACCACACACGTAGTGGGCAATCAAAATCGCCTTCGACTCTCTCAGTCTTCCACAAGCACCCAAAAAACAGAGCAAATCCAACTTCGGCAACGAACCAAAATCGCGCACGATGGGATAACGAAGCAAAATAAGACAAAAATTCCAGAGCGAGACACGGGACGTTTGTTTATGGATTTCGAATGAACAAAAAAGGAAAGAAGTTTTCCTCGTTTTGTTTTTGGAAGCTCCGGATTTCTCGTAAGGAAGAGCCTTTGAAAAACGAGAAGAACAAAAAAACGAAATTATTACAGACTGAGAGCCTGAGACGCGGTGAGAGAGAGAGAGAGAATGAGAACAAATCGGGGACGATGGAATTTATACAATCCAGGGGAGGAGGGCTCGACGGCGTCGTATCAGTCGCCGTTAAATCCGACGGAAAAGCTCCCGCCGGTGGGGTAGTGCTGTCACAGAATGGGGACGACGCAGTTTTCGGTCTTGGACGAGGAGGACATGGAGGGTCCACATGTCTAGGCGATGTTTTGATGAAAGGGGATCTCTTACGTGTGTGGATTGTAGATGACATGGCGCTCTCCCATTGGGTCGTGAGTGACCTGGCGGAGGAAACGGACGGCTGCGATTGGCTCCCGGAGTATGATGTTTCATGGGTTTGACCTGACCAGGAACAATCCCATCAAGGGTTTTTAATTTTCTTTTTGCCTTATTTTCGCGGGACACACATTTATTTGCTCTGGTTGGTGAAGCTTTTTAAAGGGGGAATGTGGCAATATGTTTGTGATTGTATACTCAGAAAAAAAAAATTGAATTTTTTGTGTACTCGCATCGAGTGCAGTTGAAGAAATTTGAAGGTTTCTCTAATCAATATTTTGGGGTCACCTTCACGGACGAGTCTATAATTCCTTTTTCCTAAAGGGGGCAAAGCAAACTTAAATTTTTACTCGAAATTCATAAAGTTTTAGCGGTTGGGACAAATGTTTATTTTTCTGTAATTAGGGGCATTTGCACTGAGGCCTAGTTATCTAGAAGTATCCATGCAAATCCCATGAAATCTGATTAAGTTTGGGACTTTGGTCGTTGCAAGTGATCCTCATGCAATTTATATGCATTTAATGAGATTTGAACAGGCAACCTCCAGTTTTCGAGCCAGAAATTTCATGATGTCCCGATCAAATGTGCTAATCCGAAAGGGTCGATCAAATAACTTATCCAAAAACTATAAAACAAGTTGCTTCTTAGTGATTTTGTTTGGATAGGGTTGTCAATTAGAAATATAGTGGAAGGAGACCAAGCAAGGTTATTACTTGTCATGATCAAAGCATGCTAGATCATTTCGAAAACTAGGCATGCAATTGTTTCAAATAGTTCACATGTTAGCAAGTATCGCATCATAAATGAATGTTGTATACATTGCAACATGGAGCCGACCATTAGGCAAGCTTAGACCCTAGGGTCAGGCCTAAATTGTTGCTCAAATCTCCCATTGCAAAAAAAAAAAAAAAAAAAAAACATAATGCTTTGCATCGGGCTTGGCTTGGCTTGGCTCGAGTCTAATCTGACTAAAAGACCGTGCATGTAACTAAAGGGCCCTTGCTCACGCTCTTTCGGCCCATTAACCTAGGGCTTGTTTAGGGCAATATTCTACCAGGCTTATAATCAGGTCTCTCGTCGCATTTCTACTCATGCAACGGCTCATTGAAAACACGAATAATGCAAGCATTAATCGGGAAATACAATTTGAGAAAAGCAATTTTGTCAACTCTCGATTACACCAACCATTACGGGAATTGAACGTGCCCGGCATAATGTATATAGTTTAAGCACTGGCATCTACGTGCTATGTATGTGTGGTAGAATGTGGGGGTCTACAGATTTCAATTCGTTCTTTGGCAGAGAAACACTCTGGCAGAATTAAGGACATCATTGGTCTACCTACCTTTTTTAGCCGTTACTATCACATGATAACTGTAAAAAATTTATTATTATTTTTTTTTTGGCGAAATATCTCGTGGATGGAAATCTACAGATTCTTCCAGCAGCGGAATATATCTTGCTTTCTACGTGAAGCCCAAGACCAGAAGATTGCATATTTATATATATAAGAGAATCGTTTTCTTTCGTCTCAGTTTACTTGCCACGCAATACAAGGAAGGAACTTATGGCATATCTCGAGGTCGGTATCGTGCTTACTTAGCGAGATAATCTTCGTAATTCAAAACAAATCAAAAAAGGGAAGAGCCATAAAGCAACGTAATTAACAACATTTAGAATGTGGTACGTTATGTATATAATAATGAAAATCCATACATCAAAAGTGAAAATTTAGACATAACGATTTAATGGGTTCATTGTGAATGACTCGATGGGTAAACAATTTAATCAATTATAAGGAAGTGATCATGTTATTATGACTCGTGAGGAGAAAATTAGAATATAAACTTGGAAAGATAAGCAAACGATCACCCCCATAATTCGATTTGTTGCGGAAATGTTTTTTTTTTTTTTAAACTTTTTCATAAAACAAACGCACCCCTAGAGCGACAACCAACAATACAAAACCGGTGCGAAATGCATTATGATGGACTACCTAGCATGAGTAAAGATTGGTACTAGTCCGATGGATTCCATTGGCTGATCAATTTTCTTCAACCTCCCTCATCAAATAGATCTCAATCCCCAAAACAGGCTTGCTTGCCAAAATGGGTCTATCCAGAAAGAACCCTAGATTGGTGTGGCGATGATCAACTTATGTATTTAACTAATGAAGAAAGAGATGCCCCATGGCTCGTGGGGCATATGAGAAGTGTACGTAGCCATTAAGGAACTGAATTTTGCATGCATGTGGCATTCCGTGGTTAAAGCTAACCCTAGCCATCAAAGCTAAGCTAAGCTAAGCTACAAATCCTCTCTTTTTTCCCAGCCTAAATCGATGAGGCCATGCAAATGAAGGGCCGTTAATCTCTGTGCAACTTTTTAGCTGTCCTTTTGCTTATCGCTTTTGATTAGTGTTATTTTAACCCCCTCTTGCTTTTTCTCAAATTTCGGGATAAAATCTTTGGTCGGTTCTCACAACTTGCAATGTCAGTCTCGATTTTCAACTTAGATCACACACAAGCACGTGGGCACACTTAAACCACTCCTATGTTCGGTTCTATTTAGGGTAAAGCGGAGCTTGAGTCGTTCCTAGCTAAACTTCACGAAAACATACTTTGTGTTCTATGGGGGTCGAATCTCGATTAATATTAGCTATGTTGAAACTTGGGAAAATTTCAAATCATGGCACGAAGTGTCCTCATTTTTTTTAAAATAAGAGTCTAAATTAGACTTTGTTTTCAACAAAGGCTCAAAGTGGATTTCCTTTCCAATAAAAACTTGGAGTGACCATATTAGTTTCAAATAATGGTCTGACTTCATCAGCTAATTAAATATATTTTTGTTATTTACTTTCTTTCTTTTTTCCAATTTCTTTTTTTTTCCCCTCCCTTGCCTAGTTGGCAAGGGTCGCCTCACCTAGGCCCTCGTCGGCCATGGGTGAGGTGACCTCACACAGATTTGGCGAGGGTAGCCCTCGCTTGTCGCCGTCAAGGGCGGCCTCTCCCGCAGCTGGCAAGGGCCACAACCCTTGCCAACGATAAGCCAGGTCTTCGCAATCCCTTGTTGTCCGATGACAGAGAAAAAAAGAAATGGGAAAAGAAAAAAAAGGACAAAAAAATCATTGACTAGCTAATAAGGTTGGACCTTCTTTGAGACTAATATGACCACTTCAGGTACTTATTTGAAACGATATCAACTTTGAGCTTTTATTTAATCAAATATGGACATTGCATGCTATTATTTGAAATGATGCCCACTTTAAATTCTCATTTGAGAAATGATGGCACTTCAAGCTCTTATTTGAATTTTCTCTTGAAATTTTTATGCTTTTGACTCAAACAATGGACACTTCTCTCTCTCTCCCAACAACCATTTCATCACTCCCGTGGTAAATTATGTCAACGTTCAATATGCACAAAAAAATAAAATAGGGATGTAATTGAACGTTCAAAAGAGAGTACGTAGGTCATGAAACCTTGCGTTTAATCTTCGCTGATTTCCACCCAAATTCACTAATGAATTTTTCAACTCTCACGTGATTAATTTTCTTTTTCATGAAAAAGAAAGCCTGCAGACTCTCTCTTTTATGGTCAAGAACATAGAAACTCCCAAGCAAATAGGAACCGTGCCTGGCAAAGTACTGCTTTCTGTCACCTCAAATATAAACTTGCATTACTTCAGCTGACAATTATCATGTCTGAGTACATACAAAATTCAAATGCAAAACTGTCCACGATGGAAGAAACGCGTATACAGTACACTGATGAGTAGCCAAGACCATGTTCCTCCCCAACTAGTCTCCTTTCAAAGTTCTTCTGTCATTTTTTTTACTTATTTCTGACGTAAATAATGTCAAAAGTACATGAAATGGTCCAATATGAGGATAGAGAGAGAGAGATTATTAGGAATAGAGAAGGGGAGAAACCAAAAAAAGTAGCCACGAGTCTCTGAGGAAAAGGACCACGGTTCGTTTAAAGAGAGGAGTGATATAACAATTATACCGATTTGATATCTAAGAATTTGTGCATGCAACAGGGTTGGTAGGCTGACTGGTCCAATCTGACTGCACGGGTGACCACCAACCATCCCACCGGCGAGCGTGATGGAATCAACAAGACAAAACCAATCTGTCACAAATCCGATTTGGATTTGAACCCCAGATTCCCAAATCTCATCAATCAAAAACATTAGATTGCCACGCACACAGGAGAGAGAGAGAGAGAGAGAGAGAGAGAGAGAGAGAAGGCAGTTTATCATTATTCTTAATTTTGAAAAGCTATCACCCAATCCATTTTAGTTTTTATATGTTGAATTTAGAGTTCTCGGTTAAACTAAACTCACAGGCTTGAGAATTAGAAATGATGTGTATATAGAGGCCCAATACACGCCAAAAGGGGAGGTCTAAATGACCTCACATTCCGTGGACCAAAGGATACCTTTGGTCCCTGTCCAAAGGTATCCCTTTTCTTTTACAAGTGCTAAATTAGGCGCACAAATTCAGAGTTATCAGTGATGTTAAACGTACAGGCTTAAGGGACAAGTTAATATGCTAAGTTGATCACAGTTAGAGACTGGTCAATGGCTCGACTCATTACATCTCGATCAAACCCTAAAAAAAAAATACTAGTGTACAATCACTGATGGTAGCTCTTCAACGATGATCTGTACTTATAAATCACTTCGCAAAAGCTCTCTCATCTTATATGGATTTTGAGGTGTCATCGAGAGAATGGGATGATGCAATCCACTATTTGAAATGAAGGTAGGCACTTAATGAAAATAGCATATCGACTTTTATATTTGGAAAACGGCATATTAAGAGAAAAACCTCAAGAAGTAACATATGTCGATCCATCCCGAAAGGGATTGGACACTTCCAATGGAATGTGCAACTCTCATATCACCAAGTCCGCCTGATACAAGAAAAACAATTGAAAGTTGGAAAAACAAGTCACTTCAGCTTTGATTTGCATGGCAAACACACACTTGACTTGTATACACCCGAGCATAAGATAGATTTTCAATAGTGTGATCAATATCGTGAATCGGAACGTATGGTAAATCAATACCGGTTTAACTCTCTTTTCGAGCAATGCAGAGCAAAACAAGTCGTTGCACTCAACGGTTGGTCACATGAGCTTAATGTTCTCTGGTCGCCCGCCTCTTTAGTTCCCACTTTTATCTTCTATTCCAAGAAAAACAACTCCATGCGCTTAGTTTTTTGATTTTCTCTCCCCCCCTGTTTCTCCTCCATTGGCGTGACGCTCTCGCCAGGGGGGGCGCAGCCCCCGGAGAGTGGGGCATTGTATTGGTCAGAGAGCTCAGAGATAACACTAGTACGGTAACCAGACAGATTAGCCACTTACTACCGGCTATGACCGGTGACTAAACGAGGGGGTCGGCCCTTGGGCAGTGTGGAGTCTCTCAGAGAGATGTTGCGGGTTGTTGTGGGTTGTCAGTGACCGAGCGAGCCAAATTGGCTTTGGCCAAAGATTTCGTGGGCAAGCCAAGCCAAGCCCTTCCCCTTCATTGTGCTTGTGTGTTGCTTTTAGTGACTTTAAACCACGCACACACTGCTTGCTTTATTCCTGGGGCTAACCTGTCTTTAAGCAAAGAATGGTTGGACAAAACAATTCAAGTTCCTCTCTCTCTCTCTCTCTCCTTCCTTTCCCTGTCTAGAATTGCCACGTGTGAGGAGGATGGGGGAAACAAAGCTTTAGCAAAAGAGGGTTTTGTCATATAAGATCTTCTTAACCAAGAAAAGCATAGTCAAGGTCCAAAGCAATTCCCAACCCCCCTCCCCACTCTCTTCACTGATTTCTGTTCCTTTCTTTTCTGTTTTTTTCTTGGTTTGCCTGCCCCTCCTTTGGTTGGTGAGATGATTCGTGAGAATAACACCCAACAATTCAAACACAAACTTCTTTTTCCTGCATTTGTAACAACTCTTTAGGCCATGCGGTAAAGAGCAAAAGAACCATTTCCGAAAGTGCTCTTTTGTCATAATTTATGACACATTATGAGCTGTAAGATATGCAGTGCCATAATGCTGTCTTGGGGTTAATTTCTCTCTCCCTCTTTTCCCCCCCTTTTTTGGCTCATTGGGAGAAAAAGAAAAGGCCATTTATAAGTGCATCAAGATCACCGTTTGGAAATGTCCAGGACCTATATTGTCTAGAGCAGTCGCTTGTTATTTATGGGATAACACATCATGATTGCATCTTAGCATCTAAGTGGATAGTTTGGTACCTAATGGCTTGACAAAACTTTTTTAACCTATTGCAATACTTGGTTTTGATTGTTTGTCAATTATAGTCCCAAAGAAAACGACAAAAGTTGGTTTGGAGGGATTGTGAGTTTTTGTCTGTTGGGGGGCCACAAGTCCAAGGTTGAGAAACCTCTCTCTCTCTCTCTAATTTGGATTGGATTGGGGTTGGTCAAGAAGCATGAAAGAGAAGGGTTTTGGATTAGCCTTGTTTAAATGTTGGGAATGTTCTGTTTTGTCATAAATAATGACTGGTAACTTTAAAAAAGTGATTAAAAAGTCATTCAGCAATCAACCCTCTCCAAAGGTTGGCACCTAGGAAAAATAAAGAAGAAGAAGAAAGAATCCTCTTCAAAGGAAAGGAGATCTAATCTCAATCCCCAAGCCCTTCAACCTTTCCCCATTTCCAATGTTGGATTGCCCTTTTTTCATCACACCTGCTTCTTTTGATTTCTTGTTCCAGATTTTATTTTAAGGAGAAAAAAAAAAAAAACAGACAACCTGTGCTTACTCATGTTAAAAGAAGAGACCAGGTGTATTCTTGCATGCAATCCAAGCTTTTTTCCCAACACGGCCGTACCACATCTTTATATGTTTCGATGGAATGAAGCTCCTATATAAATACACCAGACTCAAACATTGTTTTCTTCTCCTTGTTGTTATTCAAATTAAAGGACTTTTTGTCAACATCTTGTTCATGCAAGAGTACTTTAAAGCCTTACCTAAGTGGATCCCTGTCGGCCTTAACATAAGCACAAATAAATACAAATTGAAATGGATGGCAATGATCACAAAACCACGAATTTTAAATCCTTTATTTTTTTTTTCTTTTTTTAATGAATTCCTTGTAGCTCATATGCTGAGCAACTAACAACAGCAAAAAACATCTTTTGTCTATAAGCAACAGGAAGTAGAGAAAAACAAAGGGGAAGTCAAACTCAAAACCTCAAAACTTTGTCTGCCAAATTCTGAACATCTCTTCTGTGGATCGATTGAATGAATCATACACGATGTACGTAGGCATTGTGAAAAATAAATTCCATAAGCCAGGAGGATCTATGTAATATCATGCGTGTTTCAATTTCACTAAAACATTGATCACTCAGCCCAGTTTGGTCCAGTGGGCCTTATGCTTCCAACCGGGAAAGCTACTTCTGTTTTTTTTATTTATTTTTTATCTTCATCACTGAATGTCCAAAACGTCTTCATATGTAACTAGGAAAAACTAAACTAGGTCTAAAAGGAAGCGACATAAGAAACAAATCATTTGGAAGTGGCATACGCAATGACAAGGTAATAATCTTCACCATAGTTACATGAAAGTGTATTCGACCATGTCGTAAGCTCATGTGATGTATGCATATTTAGAAATGGCAGCTCGATTTCAAGATTTATCGTACTAATAATTTTAGCCCCGGCTAAAAACATGCATTTGAGATCCTTGAGACCGAATAATTATGAGCGATCCAGTCCAACGAATGCGCTTTCCTCGCCTCATGATCCCGCTCAGATCATCATGTGGCGATGGTCGATCTCACATCGACAACACATGATCTAACCGCCGTAATTATGATGTCTCCGTATACCCAACATAATGCACCTAATAATTTCTCCTAATAATTACTATAAACTGCGTTGCGACAAGTAAAAAGCCAACATCAACAAAGATCAGGGACCACGTATCTGCATGTCTAAGAGGGAGAGAGAGGGTAAGGAAGCAGAGGCAGTAAAAGAAGTAGCAAGCATGCTACTTTCAGCAGCTTTTCATTCATATAAATGAAGCATTAATGCATCGCTTTTGATTCACTACTCAGCTTCCATCTTAGTATCAACTCTGTGGAAGAAGCACAGTCGAAACCAAAAGATTTCGAAGAGAAAAAAGAAAAAATGTGAAAGAGACTACAGACAGAGATCAGGATAGTTACTTGGTGACACTTATACTACACACAAAAAGAGGAGCAAAGCAAAAGACCTTTGACTCCAGAAAACTACCCCTAAAACTCCCTACTTTTTCCCAGACCTACCTCCCCAGAGAGACTGCCAAAACACAGGCCAATTCTTCTGGGCCTCATTCCAGCCCAAGAGAGAGCCTTCCCTCAGAGGGTCCCAACTGGCGGACACAATGCCATAGCTCACTCCCAGAAGAGCTGACCCGAAGAAGAAGAAGGACACAATGAAAGGCACCCAAGTGGGGACATCAATCTTGAGCCCCACCTTGAGGTAGTAGAAGAATGGGAAGAACAGGAGCCCGATGAAGAGCGGGGCTCCGACCGAGAGCGCCATCCGGTTCATCATCCTGTTGGTCACTACTTCGGGTATTACGCCTTGGTCTCTCGTGTCCTCTTCTTCGTTATCCTCATCGTCCTCATCCTCGTCCTCCTCGTCGCTGTCGTATTCTCCTTTTGGTTTCTTCATCCTCTTGGCTTTCTTCGGAGAGGGTCCGAAGCCCTTCGGGCTCCTCAAGGTCGCGTGTAATTGTGGGGCATGGGAGCGATTTCCTCTTGACGGCAGCTTTTCGATGGAACCTGGGAATTGACATGTTTGTTTGTCCATCTTTAGTTGTCTGTCCCAGTGGTTGGTTATTAGGAGAGTGCGAGGTTTCTGAATCACATCGAACTGTTCATAGCAACCATCGATCTGCAACAGCACATTATGAGCTATCGCTAAGCATTTGCCATGATAATGTAGAGTTCACCATAGACTCATAGTTGGTCGGTTACAATCAATCTAAACAGCAAGAATCCAGGACTTGAACCGTGTTTCTAGATTTACCAGATTGATACTCCATATCACAAGACTAGGGAAATTCTGACATAGTTGAAAGACCGTGGCAGAGTTCTAAGACAGAATGTGGAAGTGATTTTTATCATCATGAACACTAGTTTCGCTCATATTTCACATAATCAGTTCTCAATCAAAAGTTTCACAACATGATCCACAGACAAACTGCGCCGATGTAGAGGAACTAAATCTCAATTAAATCACGGGCCTTATGTAACGAGTCGCGGGTGTCCCGTATGTGAATATATGACAACTGGCACATGATGTATGGAAGTGTGTGTAATACGTTCCCATTGATTAGATGCTTAAATACAATCATTCTCTTGTGTGGTCGATCTACACAATCCACCTCGATTGATCTTCCCCGACACACATACGTGGAGTTTGTTGCTCAAGTAATAAGTCTTATGTACTTACTCTCTCAAGCAAACACTTGCCATATAAGATAATCATAAGAAATTGCTTTATATCTTTATGTCCAAATACGTTTTTCTTGCTTACTATATCACAGCGTGCAAATTTCATTTCGAAAGAAGAAAACGAAGGTAAAGTCTCCCCATAGACAACCAATGGCAGGGCAAGAGTAATCACCCTGAGCTAGCTAGCAGTGCCAAACCACATGTAGGAGGATGATGGGTACGTAGTAAACCATAAAAAGCGACTCGCGTCGCTTATTGAGAAAGTTGATTACTAAGAAAGTGAGGCTCTAAGAAAGAGACAGAGAGAGTCAGGGAGGGTGAGTTTGAGAACAGCGCCCAAGACCACGACCCCGAAAACGGAGAAGACTCAAGACAATTTCTTAAGTTCCTTCCTTTGACAAACATCCAGATCGCACCTGCAATAACTGAGTGCGGATATATTCGGGGCAAGTAGATAAAGCTGTTTTGGTGTTTTTCTCCTTTTTTGTGCGTCGAATTTGAAGAGTTTCGCTGGAAGTTGGAGAGAGAGAGAGAGAGAGACAGAGGCTTTTGAGTACCTTCGCTGCCCAGCAAACAGAAGTAGAAGCCATTTGACCTGCTTCTCGGATTCTCTCCGGATGAGAATCCTTCACCACTCGGCCGACTGCTCCATGAGAGAGAGAGAGAGAGAGAGAGAGAGAAAGGAAGATAAGGTGAGAGATTTTCAGCTGCTTTCGACATGGGCCGGGAAGCTTCTCTGCTTAGTGATGGACTCAAACCCAATCTGGTCCAGTCGAAACTCATTTTTGGCCCAACAGGAAATGGAAACGCTGTGTTATTATTTGATTGAAGCAATCCTCTTTTTTCAATTTACATATATCGTTGTACTTTCTTTTTCTCCTTGAACGTCTTAAGAAAGCCATCTTCAACTTTTTAGGAGTCTTGAGCTTCTCGGCCCAAAAAGGCAAAAAAATGGTTTACTTAAGAGACCGCCTTGATCGCGTTGGGTTTCCATGCATTCCTAGGATCACAGTTGAAATCAGCATCGAAGAGAGAACTCTCATGGATTCACAGTCCCCGTCAAGCGTCAAGACCGTGCCTTGTCAATCTGTATCTCATGAAAAACCGGCACTGCTTCGGTTGCTCGACAATTTAGGACAACAATGAAAAATCTCATTGGGGGAAGTTTTCTCTCGGTATTTGTATTTACTATTTACCGAATACCAGCCAAATCATCACCCATTGACCAAAGAATAGGAGGATTCCATTCCATTGCTGCAATTCGCTCGATGCGTCCTGTCCCGCATTGTCTCTAGAAGCAATGCACAGAGATCGAGTTCCGCTCGTTATGACGCGAGTGCACCAACAGAGATGCTAAAACATTTTACTCTTTCAAATCAAGAAATAGGGGCCCTATTTAAAGAAGATTCAATAGGGGGATTGTAGGTGGGTCAAAAGCAGGTAGGAGCTCCAGTTTTTGCTATGTGTGCTAATGCTGTGCAGCAGAGTCGTTCAAAGCAATTCACTCAAGAAGGGGGCAGTGAATGGGTAGAGGATGGAGTTCGCTGAAGCAAGTGGTGTTGGCGAGTATCAACTAACTTGCGGAAACTCCAAGACGGTTGCGGAGGACATCGATGGCCTTATCAAAGGACTGCGAAAGCTCCGGGATGGATGATTTGCACACTGAAAGCAGAGAAAATGTTAGTTTCCCCCTTGAATTGTATAATGCACTCCACGATGGCCACATAAATATGACTAGCATGATTGTTGAATCTATTCCTG
Source organism: Metrosideros polymorpha var. glaberrima (assembly GCA_001662345.2). NCBI lineage: Eukaryota > Viridiplantae > Streptophyta > Magnoliopsida > Myrtales > Myrtaceae > Metrosideros > Metrosideros polymorpha. Next base: position 15,656,729 of record BCNH02000004.1, on the reverse strand, counting down.
TACGTTACATGTCATATCAAATTGGACTAGAAGCCTCACAAATGTAGGAAAAACAAGCTAGCATGCATTGAACTGGTAACCGAGCCACAAGCTCTACAGAAAAAAAAGAACCATGAGTACAGGTCGAATCTTTTGAGTATTTTGCAAACAACACAATGACAGGACTGAGCTATGATTTCAATGATAGAGGGATCATTCTTTACAGATTCAGATGATTATACAACCTGAGTTTTTCTGCATGAGCATATCGGATCTTGCTTTAGATAAGCAAGGTAAGGATGGTTTTCCAAAATAAAAGGAAATTTAAGAGACGGGTCCCGGGATGATCATACCGTGAGATGTGCTGGTTTGAGCATCTTCCATGAATTCCACAAACGTCGCCTGAAAAAAACCATTTTGTTCGCACATTTAGTTCGGGAAATGTTATCAAGAGACTTCTGGATAAGATTGGATTGGAGTTGCTATGTCTTTATTAGTACCTTCATAGCTGTTCGAGTTTCATCGATCTGCTCAAATATCTTCTTGGACTCCTTGTCCACTTCATCCGTGACTTGTTGAATTGCCTGGGCATGGATCTGTGACATTCAATATGGCAGATGATATGAAGTGAGAAAATCAATCAATTAGGTTTCTGACATAGTTTGGTACGACTAGAAAACAGAAGAATTTACGGAAACACAGCATCGAAGAGCATCCTTCCAACTGATAGAAAGATAAAGCAAGCAGGCAACACAACTCTTTCAGGATCATTGATAAATCAAAATTTACTCTGATCTTTTTTATTTTTTGGGTGAAAAACTTTTAGGCATAAAGACCAAAGATAAGATTTCAGTGAGCAAAATTAACATTCAACACTACTGAACTTCATATACACAATTGAAAATAATTCGTAAGTTCATCGTTGTGACCACTAAGCCGAAGCAACTGAATAAGCCAACAACTGGATCTATTTGCCTAAAGGAAATAAATGATACGATCAGTCGACATGTTTCCTTGATTCATGACAGTCGAAATGCACAGGAGAAATGCTGGACTGCCTTGAGATTTCGTCTACAACGCATCAATCAAGTTCACTCAAAAGATCTGCATCCAGAATGATAATCATCCTCAGTCATAATCAGATCTTATTTCTGAGGAACATATTCACTGTGTCTACAAAAGTTTGGCCAATATCGACGGAAGATCTCTGCCATGGGAAGTAGAAATGGACAACAACAGACCTAAAGATGAATCACCGAGTTACTAAAAGAGATTCCAATTCGCATCATACAATAGAAAATCTCTAACCGACAGTTATATGAATGCGATAAGAGATTTCAATTCGCATGACACATCTGATTTGCTACCTTGACGCATCATCTCCAGGAACTAAAACTTGCTCTTGCCCATAGCTCATCAAGCATCAATTGCTATCTGCTAAACTTAAATCCTGCAGCAAAAGAATCGGAAACGCAAGAAGAAAAGAACCTTGGAGCGCTTGTGGAGGCGGGAGTGAGAGGCTTCCACGTCCTTGGAGATCCCGGAATGCGAGCGATCGAGGCGGCGCTTGAGATCGTCGAGCTGCGAGGAAGCAAAGTCCTTGAGATCGCTGATCGAGGTCAGGCTCTTGCTCGCCGGAGACGGAGTCAGGCCGGAGGTGTTGTCGCCGTTGATTCTGCGGTGGAGGCGGCCTCTGGTTTTGGACTTCCGCGACGATCCGGCGGCGATGATGTTGAAGATGGATTGCAGAGAACCGCGAGGTAGCGACAGCGACACTTTCTGCTTGCGGGACGACGATCGTTTCCTCATCGCGACTGACCGACTGATCGCTGGCTCTCTCTCTCTCTCTCTCTCTCTCCCCGGGGAGTTGGGGGCGGGCTTTTCAAATACATCCAGAAAAATGTTTTATACTCTGATTTATAATTTCATTTTTGTTTCAGTTTGAAATTCATAGTTTGCAGTTGCACTCATATAGTCATATTTATAGTTTCATCAAAATTTCCATTGGTCATTATAGTTTAAGCTCATATGATTAATTTTTCCATTATTTTTCGATTATTATTTAATGATTTGAGAAAATATATGATTTGCTTTCTATTCTCAACAATTTTGAATTAAGAACTGTGGTTTCATGCGCTTTTCTCAAATTGTTGCAATAAATAACTAAATTATACTTATCTAGCATTTCCTGTGGCTATCAAAAGTCAAATATTGACATACCTATCGTTGTATATTTCTCAACTTTTACTTTTTGAAAATTTTGAAATCTCTATTTGAAAAGCAAAAGAAAAAGAAAAGAAAAAAGGGAAAATTTCAGAGAATTAAAAAAATTGCAAAAATTGTCTGGGAAAATTTCAAATATGGGCCTGAAATGCACTCAATTTCTCAAATAAGGGCTTGAAGTGAACCTTGTTTCAAATAAAGGCATGAAGTGAATTATATTTCAAATAATGATTTGAAGTGGCTAAATCGTCTCAAATAAGAGCCTGGTTGGATGGCGACTATTCTGATCGTTGGAGAATGGGTATTTTAGTAAAAAAAGTACAAGTGTATTTTTAATTTTTAATATTTAATCTTTAATCTTTAATTTTTCCCTCCCCTCCCCCGACCATCCTCGTTGATGGTCGGTGACCTTTGGCCTTTGGCGATGGCCACCCTCACCTAGCCTGGCAAGGGGCGACCCTTGCGTGACACTGCCAGCCCAAGCGAGGGTAGCCCTCGTCGTGGGCGATTTGGCGAGGGTGGGTTGGGCGAGCAAGGGTGACCTTCACCGGCGTTGGCTAAGGGTGGTCCTTGCCCTTGCTCGGCCCCGATGCCAATGGAGGTCATTGGCGAAGTGAAGAGGGAAAAAAGAAAAGGAAAAGGAAAAAACAGAAAAAGGGAAAAGGGAAAAAAAATTCAAAAAAAGGTAAATGACGAAAATGTTCTTCATCCAGCAAGGTTAAGCCTTGTTTTTAGACTAATATGGTTACTTCAGGCCCTTGTTTGAAACAAAATCCACTTTAGGCTCTTATTTGAGACTATTCGATTACTTTAGGCCATTATTTGAGAAAATGAGGGCACTCGAGGCATTTATTTGGGATTTTCCCAAATTATTTATGTCGACGATTTTCGATCAAAATTGGATGGAATAATTAAATTGGCAAATCGTTGAAAGGTTTATAATTAAATTGGCAAATCATCATAATATTAAAACTAAATTGACAAGTTGTTAAAATGTTTAGGACTAAATTTGCACAATTGAAATATTTATGACTGAATTGATTGCCTTATAATAGATTTAGGACTTTTTGGACAACATCCTCCTCAATTTAGGCTCCATTGATTCTATTTTGATAATGTACTCCATATTCTTCTTTTTTCTTTTTTGCACCGTTGTTTCAACTTTTCTTTTCTTTTTTGTTGAGTGAATATAATAGACTATGACACGAAGTTTCGGGGGAATCCGGATTCATCGTTAATAAACGGTCTAGAATAGCAAAAAAGTGACAATTTATAGAATTTAATCCAAGTTAACTAAATAAGCGTGTGTTGCTCATAGCCCGAAAATGGACTCGGCTTATCTCGAAATTAGTAATATTCGATTCTAGTTCTATCTGACTTGGTATTGAAACCTTGACATAGTTCTAATTTTTAAACAAATCATCTCTTTTCAAAAGTATAAATTGATAGGAAACGAATCATATATTATGTATGTGGCATATTACTTTAACTTTCTCGCGTATAACTGGTCCGTCATAATTGCAATAGAAAATTATGGAGGTAATTATATCGACAACTTAACAAAAAAATGAAAAATACTAATATCAAGAGGGAGTTAGGAATTTGAACTTTGGACCTATATGCCGTGGTACCCAACAAATAGTTTTCTCTAATAATTTAATCCGGTAGGAAAAGGGTTAAGCAATATGTACCCATATAGGTGCGTATGTATGTATATTATTCAACATCAACAAAGCCTCTAAGTGTTGCAATCAAAAATTGAAGTTCGACCTAAACTTGTGCTGGAGCTCAAAGTTTTTGAAGTACATATAACGAGAGCTGGATTTAGTTGTTTGTTTGGTTTACTTACATGTACAAATTTATAATATTCAAATCCACTTACCCTATCGGTGTTACACAATCTTTTCAAGCTCAAGCTCTGCTGTATATCTTAAATTTCGAAGTCTAGTCAACTTGAATCTAAATAAGGATAAGTGCAATGGAAATCCTAAAATTTATCACGAAAGTGCAATAGAGTTCTAAAATTTTCAAAAAGTATAATTGACTCCTAAAACTTTTGAAAGATACAATCAAGTTTTAAAACTTGTCACAAAAGTATAAATGAGTCCTAAAAATTTTAAAAAGTGCAATTAACAAAATGACTTGATTAGAATAATTTGACAAGTTTTAGGACTTGATTGCACTTTTTAAAAATTTTAAGACTTGATTGTACTTTCGTGACAATATTTAGGACTTAATTACACTTTTTAAAAGTTTTAAGACTCAATTGCACTTTTGTGAGAAATTTTAGAACTGCCAGTGCACTTGTCCCATCTATATATATGGTCAGTCAAGCACGAGTAGTTCGTAATAACTTAACTCTCACTATATAAAAAAATATTTCATATCTTCATTCAAATAAAAAAAAAATTACGCGCTCCTGTAATATTAGGAAACCATCCAGGCATCTGCGCAATCAATTGTTGAGTACAAAACTATATCTTAAACCTCCTTTATTTAATCAAAATATTGAGTATATTAGGATCATCATTGTCAGGGTTAATTAGATTTCACGCGAGATTCACATCATATAATGATGCAAAGGGGGTGTAGCTGAAATGCGTTCCATTTACATAACAATAATAATTATGTTTAATGATAATTGATGTCACGGGAAAAGTAAAAGGTAAATGCATCTTTGTGGGCCTTTGCTTTCTTTTTGTTGAAGTGGCTTTTTCTTTTTATTTTTTAAGTCGAAGTAGCTTCTTGTCGAAGTTGCTTCTTGTCGAAGTTGCCTAAAAGTAGCCCACCGGAGGCAGGTCTCGTCAATGGTGGAAGACAGAGAGCATTTCGAATCGACGCACCATCTGGACCACCCAATCGCTTTCCGTCGCGCATTCCCACCTCCATTAACTTCTTCGACTGCAGAGACCAATGACACGACCCATCCGCTCTATATAACGCGCAACGACACTCGGCGACTCCCCTCACCCATGCATTTCGCTTTACAAAAACCAAAACGAAGCAGAGAGAGAGAGAGAAAGAGTGAGAGAGAGAGAGAGCGCACTGACGACGATGGAGAGGGTTCAGGTGCTCTGGAAAGCCGTCGTTAGTACGATGAGGAAGGCGGTCTCGAGCACGATGACGTGGTACCAGAGCAAGAGCGTTTATGCCATGGCGGAGGAAGTCGCTAAACAGCTGGTCGCCAATGGACCCGAGGTTCTTCTCTTCGCCGTCTTCGGATCTTTGAAATGCCTCCTCGGTATGCTTTTTGCCCTTTTCTTTTCTCTGTTATTTTTTTTTCCCCATGTTGTTTTTAGGGTTTACTCATGCATGGCATTTTCGCACCAGCTGATTTTTGAATGGAGAAAATGATGTACTTCTCTGTTCACTCATCTTAATAACACCACGCGTGGATACCTACTTTGAGAAGAGGGAGAAACATGCATTGGCTAATGAGAACCTTCTGACGTTTCCTGTTTGGTAGGCGGAAGCGGGAGGATAGGTTCTGTCGCCATTCTTGTTGTGGAGATCATCATCAACTCGAGACCGAGGAAGAAGGATCGATCAGAAGAGATGATGGTGCTGGCTTCACGGGAACTGCTGAATTTTCTTTTTTTTTTTTCTTTTTCGGTGGCTTTGGTTCTAGACCCTATTGTTTTCACCTTGCGGCGTTCGTACTGGATGTTTGGTGTGTATGGTCTTTACTATGGTAAGATAGCTTGGCACAAATTAAGGACGTGTTCACCATCGAATTCTTCTTCATGTTAAGTGAGAGTTAAGCCCTCGAAATATAGAAAGAATAAACCAAACAAAAAAAAAAGTGAAAAAGTGAAGCGCTTAAGTTATTTGGCCGCGCACCCTATCCTTTTCGGTGACAAGTGAAGTTCTTGGTAAAGGTTTGGGCTTGATACCTAAAAAAAACTCTCAACTTTAGCTTTACTTTATCATGAACTTTGAATAAACGAATGGTTGACGAGGACAGATTTGGGACTCTAAATAAAAGCTAGTAATTTTTTTTATGAGATAAAAAAAAATTTAGAGTAGAATTGAGACTATATTTAAAGATGAAAGTTTTTTATGGGACAAAAAAATTTAAGATAAAATTGAGATTGTACCTAAATTTTGAAGTTTTTAGGGTATTAGGCCTCAAGGTTTGTGCCAGTATTTGAGTTTTTTAGGGTATTAGGCTTAAAGATTTGTGCCAGTATTTGGGTTTTGAAGATTGACAACGGCTCTCTACAAAGATCGCCGAAGGGAGACGGTTTTTCATTTTAACCTTTTTTTTTTAACGATTTTGTGATTTTGATTCCGATTTGATGGAAGATGTTCAAATTGGGTTGTCTCTATTTGTTTCGTTGATGAAATTCAGGTTGAGCGCAATTCAAGTTGGGCGCAATGTCGATTTCTCCCATAATTGCGTACGATCGAGTATAATAAGTATGATTTTCTATTGTGAATAAGTCTTAGGTTGTTACATAATGTGACCCTTTCTTTCTCACTACACTCTTCGAACTCTATTCGGAAGCACGACCTATCACTCCAAATGAGCTTTTGTCAACTTCAATTAGAACAGGATCATCGATACGAATTTAAATTCGAGAATTTCGTATCTCATTCAAGTGGCGCCCTCATTTCCATTAAACAACGTTCGAATCAATTTTTCTTTTCCCGCAAAGTTCCCGTCCATTAACACTTGTTTATCTTCTTTTATCGACAAGTGACCAAAATGAACGTACCTGATTATTAGGCGAAGCTCGCTCGGAACTCGATATGCCGTTGGATCAACCCGGCGGAGAAGCAACCGAGAGATCACTTGATCCACCCATGCCCTCGTGCTGTGGGCCCATGTTCGTGGATAAAGTCTCGGCCCACCCACGATAAAAGCCCAGGCCCATCTCGAATTCATTCGAATAAACTTTAATCGCGGAAATCAATATTTTATACGGTGGAATATTTTATCCGTTTCCTGGGAGCCGTGGTCGGCGGCCATTCCAGTCCTCGCGTGCATCGGGCAGTAGAAGTTCACTGAAGCTTTTCGAAGGAGACAGACCCTTGATGGTAATCGCGATGTGTTCACGGATTGATTTTCTGTAATGTGTCCGCTGAATAAGTAAGTCTCCGATTCTCGCTCACGTCCATGTACAAAGTCGGTCGTGCTTGTGTCGTCCTCATTCGATTCTTTCTGGTTCGTCTTCGTTTCTCCGATGCTTGAATTTGAATCAATGGTGTTTCGGCGCGGTTAAGCTTTCGCCGTAATGGGCTTTTGGGTTCTTGTTAATGAATAGCGAGACTTCAATTGGTTTCTCAGCTGGATGTTTGAAATGGTGGTGGTGATGATGATGATTCTCAAATCTTGGAGGAGGGTCAACATTCGGTTCAAGGCTGGTGCGTTTCGTTGTGATTAGGGGAGTAGTTGTGAATTGGAAGGGCCCTATCCCGCCTCGTAACTTGTTGGTTATTAGAGACTCGGCTCTGCTTGGAATCTGTCTTGACCATTTTTGCCATTCATTTGCGTCGAAGGGTTCTTTTTCGAATTCACTTCTACTACTGGAAGTTCTTTCTTTTGAAGGCATCGACCAGGACATCTTTCTCACAGGAAAAGTTCGGTTGAGGACATAGTAGAGCTTTTGCGAGCTGAAGATAGGCGATTTTGGACTTTGGAGTATACTTACAATGTCTACAAAAACCGCCTCAGTCATGCTCGTCAAGCTTGCGCAGTATAAGAGAAATGCAAGAGTTCAATTTCAGTTCGACCAATATATCTATCCTTGTTACTTATTCTTTCTTCCTTATCCTTAGCATCTGGTGGAGAGAGACTGTGTGGAGATATGAGACCTGACATCTGCCTGTCTCAATATGGAACACGAAATTGTTCAACCTGTCAAGCAACCCCTCACCTTTAATGCTGTTTTGGTAATGAGTTCTCACGAAAGTAAATCATTTTTACTTGCAGGTAGGGATGATCATCAAAGGGTTGTTCAGAAGATATGAAAGATGGAACCCTGTGCATCCAACTTTTGGAGCCTTTTGGGGCATGGGATTTGGTTTAGGATGTGGTGTTGGATGGGGTCCTGGTTTTGGCCCTGAGGTGATTGGCTACGTTGGAGCTGGCTGTGGGGTTGGGTTTAGCGTGGGCTTCACTGTGGCTGGCTTTGGCATCGGTCTTCCTGCCAATTGCCTCTTTGAAGTGCCATACAATGGTACAGTTTTTCAAATTGGAAATGCAATCTTGCGCATTGGTTAACCTCTAATATTCGGCATATGTAGACTAAAGTGGTGGCTGTGGCATGAATATTTGATGTTGGAGCGTTTCACTTGTCTTGAACTTGTGATTTTTAAAGCTTAATTTTGGATCAATGGAGTGTCCAGAAAATGGTGGTTTTCTATTTTCTGTATCTGAAACTTTGTTATTGTGTCCCTTTGTACAGTAGTTACGGCAGTCAGAAGTAATGCTTCAGAGTTTGGCCAATTTGTTGGTCTCACTTCAAGGAACAGCATTGCCGGGGGTGGCTGGAATATTGCACCACACATATCGGTCTTCCGTACAGAAGCTGGCAGAAAGCTGTCTAGCTTTAGGAGAAAACATTTTCTTCAACCAACATCCAACTTGTTTGACATGAACTTCCCGTTACAATCTGGGGATGTCTGGAAATGTCTCGGAGCATTTGGCAGTCGACTTGTTCATCCTCGTAAGGGTATGTATAAAAGAAGGCGTTCTTTTAGTTTGTCGAGATCAAGGGTTTGCTCCTTAACTACTTTAATATCTTGCAGTGCCGCACCTTGGAAAATTATATTTCAACTATCTGCAGTTCTATTGCTTTCCTTGGCTTGCAGTTCTATATTTCTCTAAAATTCTTTCCCTACTTTTCCTGTGGCAAGACAAACTGTGGCAAGTTGCACCCAAGAAGTGCTTTTGGTTAAATCATGGATTGCACACATAGACAGCACAGTTTCCTAGATGTTTTGTTCAGTTGAACTGCATTCGGGTATGGATGTGTAGCTGATGTCGGAATACAGGGTCGAGAGTTCACCAGTTGACAAAAAGGAACTTGATCTTACTGGCTTGGCTGCCTTGCATTGCGGGAGGTGGGAGGATACTTTAAACAAAATGTAAATGAAACTGATTCCAATACAAGGAAAACATAACTGCTTGGATTTTTGACATGACGAGACTTGCTAGATGTTTACTACTACTATGCTGTGGACAGATCTGACATTAAACGACATTACCTTTATCATCCTTTTCGCAATTTTTTCTAGTTGGTTTAGAAGATTACAAAGTGATTCATCTATGTCACCTGCAGATTTGAAGGATTGATATCATAGAGATCTCCCAGCAGAAAATCATGCATACTGTGGAAATGGTTAGCATCTACAATACAAGTGACTTCTCTCATTTTGGGTTACAAATTAACAGATCAACTTCTTTTTTCCTTTTTATTGGATGGTCCAAACGACAATCTACTTTTGCCTTGGTTTTATTTCTTTTTAGAAAATCAGTATTATTTGATTGGTATAATCAAAACAAGTAAGAGACAAGCTAAATCACGCAGCACTCATTTTCCTTTAAGTATATGATCCAGGATCTAATTGTTCCTGTCGCAGCATAAATTATTTCAATGGCTGAGACGCATATACATTATGTTGGTTGATGATGGATGGAATTTTTTTTTAATTATTGTCTTATACTCTATTGTAGGCTCATGGTCACAGAAGATCCATTTTAGTATAGTCTGAACTACATGTTGTTGGTGGGTGGCAACTGAAGCGAAGAGCAGCGGCAAGATTGTACGTGTTTGCTAGTGGAAGTGCAGAAAATTTGGAAGGCAAAGCTTTGGTTGAGCTTTCAATCATGCATATCCTTGAGATTTAATGGATCAATGGGAGACGAGGAACGGTGGAAGAGAAACGACGATGCTAATCCGTAGTTGTCAATTATTTGAAAGGAAGAGACACCTTGACCTGTATTGCAGGTGTTATATTAAAGCCACACTCTTCTTTTTCTCTCTCATTTATCCAGACCACCTCTTTGAGGCAGGTTAATAGCCTCAAGTCACAACAAGTAAAGCCAGCCTTATTGAGTAATAACCTTTGTGAATCTCTCTATCTGCCAATTGAACTCGGCAAAGATTGGGTGAAATCAAAGGAGTCAGGTCGACTTAGCCTTATCAACTTTAAACAAGTTGCCATCGATACGGACATGAAGATAGATAATGAGATTGAGCTGAGAATAGTCGGTGTAGCCAACCTCTATTGTGAAAGCCGCTACAGGCAGTAAGCAGTTGCCGATTGAGGGTGGCACGCCGTGAAAAACACTTGGACCTAAATACCAAAATTGTTGAGGATCGATTTTCATGCGAGTCCATCGAACTGTTTCCACATACTTATTGAGGATCAAGACGATATCTTCCTACTCTCTAGAATAGAGCAACCCAAACAGCTAACTTCTTAAAAAGCCTAAGTGAACGGTATCATGTTCTAACTCTCCGTACATAAACCATGGTCGCGCAAAATTGCACATTTACCATTCAATTATTAATACATTTCCGTTCGGCATATAACAACATAATGATCCATACTAGATTTCACCTGTAGCACAAAATCTCCATTCACGCAAGGTCTAGACAACTTCTCATGTTCTCATTACTGGAAGTTCTAATACATTTCCAGATAGCCTCTAAGGAACGTACATGCGGCAATGCATGCAGGTTTATTGTCCTTCTATTCTATGAGCAAAGGACATTAATGCAAAGCAGATAACCCTAAGCATTTCCTAAGTGCGCAAACTAGTAGGGAAAGTCCTAATAGCCCCATACCTTTAGGTAAAATAAGGCCCATATAGGATTGGTGCTTCATACGATGCCATTACGTCGTTAGATGATAAAACCAAATATGTTAAGATAGGATACAGATTCATGAATACAAACATCACCATCAAGGGCAACATCGTTAAGATCACAGATTCTGAAATTTATAAGCTCTTGTTGTACAGGAAGTATGAAATCTCCAGTCTACACAAGGTTTATTCCAGGGACGCTACTTGAGCGCGAAATTTAAACATCGGTTCAACATTGTTGATGAGACATCGTTGTCATAGCTGAATAACATTAAGATACACATTCTGATCTGACCCAAGCACTTAAGCAGGAGTTGCTGAGATAACATTCCATCATTTTGAGCACGACACAGTTGCAGAAAAAGGATCTGGACAAAAAGTGAATTCGGTTATATTATTCCTCTTTCTCGAATAGTTCATCGAATAGTTAAAACGAGAGAAAAGATGGAATGAAGAGATGGCCGGGAAAAGAAAACAGTTACAGATGAAAGAGGACTTACAAATAGGCGATTATGCATCCCTTCTTGACAAATCCGAGAGATTGCTGTCTGAGTACCCGGATGGATGCGACTGAGCAGAGGAGAATGAAACCATGTCAGACCTTTGACCATCAAAGAAGAACCTCTTCTCTCTGGTCTCCGACCAGTCATCAAAGAAGAGCTGAACCGGTTGCTGCTCTTGCTTCACTGGACCCGGCGAGCTGAAATCCATGCCAAAGAAATAATGTTGTTTCTGTTGCTTTGACGTCGCTTCAGAAGGCAAGCGGCCGAATTCTTGAAGAGGAGAGCTGTTCCCTGTTTCTGATAAGAGGTCGGCAGGTCCTTGAGATGCTGCATGATGGGTGTCTAAAAGAGAGCTCATCTTTATAGTCCCAGGCGCTCCCATCATGGATTTGTGTGCATCTCCTCCTCGCTTGAGTTCACTTTCAATGTAAAAAAAAAAGGTACATGATTACTGGCTTTTAGAAGCAACAGATTGGCATAAACAGAACTGACATTTGAAGGGGCTCGCTATGGGTCACATGCAATGAACTTTACGAAATACATGCAGAGAAATGAATTGAAGAGCAATAGTGACCCCATCCGCGACAAAAAGAGAATGCTAATCAAGGGACATAACGAAGAACAATGAAACACGAAATAAATTCGCACCTAAAATAGGAAGAAATAACGAAGAGATCTCATCTAAAATTTTGTCCTTGTCACTTTCTAAGGTGGTAGACAGATGCATCAACTTCAAATGCACAATATTGATCTGCAATTATATGCAGAAAAAAGGCACACAATAATCTGTGGATTGTGTCATGTTTGTGCCGCAGAAAGCAGGCTCCACCATCGTATTATGTTTGATTCTCATTGCCAACAAGATTTTTTCAATTATGCAGGGGCCTTAGGCAAGGGAGAGCCCATGTCTCCTATTCACTTGATCGGTCTTGTTTTCCAATCATGGTAATCAAGTAGCAATACATGTAATTACTAAAGGAGATTTTCTTGGATATATTAAAGCAAACAAATGGAAGTACAATGACCCACCAAACCACCTCCTTTCTTTGGAGGCTTTGAAAAAGAGAAGGGAGGTGCTATTCTTGCAATAGTAAAGAAGAACCATCACTCTTGTTTCTTAGCCATTTATTATCTAGATGGGAACTTGGCTAGTGAAATATTTGGTATCCATCTCATAACAATGATTTTAGTTAACTTATCCAAAAGATAATCTATTTCAGATCCGCTGGGTCATGGCATGCTTCACGGAAAGAAACATAGCCACTCTACTCTTGATACACCCTGATTTAGGACAAGCAAGAAGAGAACGGCTGCCGTAATTCCATTTGGTCTACTAAGAAGAATGCCAAGTTTACATATTATAGTTAGCAAGGGATCTACAAGTCGAGAATCTGAGCACCTGAGTGAAGTGATGTTCCCCCTAGCAAAGTGCAACCTCAACAAAGCAAATTGGAACCTCAATAAAGGAATGCTGTGAAGTATTCAACTCCATGCTTAACTATACAGAGAAAGCTTCAAGAGACATTTCTACAAATCATTTAAGTCCTGAGACCAGATTATCCTTCCTGCTCTCAAAATAACACAAGGAAGCTCACAAGAGCTCAAAAGATCACCTTAAATTACTTTGTTACGAACATGGAACAGCATACCTGTACTTGTTCAAATTCCCATATGGTGAAGTCTCTGCCTGCAACTGCGAGAGGCCACTTCCAAAGCACAAGTTCACAGGATTACTCAGGGACTGTGAAGGCAGGTTCTGGAAGCTTCTGCCACCACTAGAGCTCCCAGAAGCAACGTCTAATGTTGCGGTTGACAGAGTCTGAGAGACAGTTTGTGATTCCACAGGCTTTCTTGAACGGTAGCGGCCACGGTTCATGTGCCGCTCACAGTACTTAGAGTCGGGGTGTGCATCTTTAGAGCACCTCCACTTCTTACCATCTGTCCTTCGACATCTACCTGGCTCAGGGTCTATTTTCTTCCCGTAGAAGGAATAATAACCAACTGCAACATTGAAAGTTGTAAATAGCATGCCAATTGACCAGAGAAACAGTCCCAGAAAAGAGTGAGCAGGTCATTCAAGCAAAATCATGTGATGTTGCAAACTGGAAATGGCTGCCTTCACAGTTACTATCTTCTAAACTCTGATTACTTCACGACAGGCCCCGAGGTAAAATATATACACCATCTGCTTATTAATCATACATCCAGCATGATGGATGTAACAGGGAAATCCTGTTAATAATTTAGGCGAGATAGGGAAAAACTGAAAAATAAACTTCTGAACCCCAAAAGGGGGCAATCCCCTACACAAAGTTGTCATACAAACTTAACTTCTCAAGTGTTGATGGGCTTTCGCTATAAAGCTTAGAACTTTGTGTGTTATACCATCTGCTACAACAGTAACATGAACTCATAAACCAATTGAAAGACGTGAAGCCAATTACCAAAAAAGCAAAGTCATGTAAGGAAAACGCATCAGATATGAGTTCCTCCTTGCAAATACAAAGGATGAAGACCCATTTGGAATTAAATCCAGAAGCACGATGGAAACTGGAAAGAAATCCAGAAGCATGAAGACCCATTCAGATATGAGTTCCTCCTTACATGGCCGGATGATCGTGTACCCAACTCAAGCGCGAAAATCAGCATCAAAATTTGTCCTTCACATTTTTACCTTGGAAATGAGGAATACCCCATCATTTTGAATATATATGAGCAAACATCAGAACTCACGAAGAGACTTGCGTGTAAAGGTTTAAACACACACAGCCAACATAACATATAAACAGATTAGAAAAACAGAAATGTCAAAAAATAAGAAAGGTTAAAATTAGCTTACAGCTGGGGTAATGAAGTAACCTAGCAGACATGGACTCCAAGCTTCGGTGGATGGGGGCGAGGAGCTCAGGAGGCACAGAATGTCCCGCCTTCAGGTACTTGAAGATGAGGGCTTGGTGCTCCAGCTCCTGCCACTGCGCCACCGTGAACGGCGGCCACCCACCTCCTCCTCCTCCTCCTCCGCCGCCGCCGCCCCCGCCGACAGACGCGTCGCCGCTCATGTCACCCACCTTTCAACTCCCCTTTCAGCCTTTCAACTTAGATCTTTCCACTCAGCTCAGCCCTCTTGAAGATTTTGAAACGCCCTTCTTCTTCCTTTGCCTCCTCCTCCTGGTCTCCTTAAGTCACTGTCCAAATCCAAAAAGAAGAAAAAGAAAGCAGCAAACTTTAGTGGCGCGAGTGACCCATTCAACGTCTATTTATGGTGGGGATGAGCGAGAGAGAGAGAGAGAGAGAGAGAGAGGCGGTGGGTTGCTTGCTGTTTGCTTTACCTTGGAGGTGGAGAGAGAGGGTGGAGGGTTTGGTGGCCATGTTTGGGAATGTGGGAGGACAGGGAGCTTCCATTGTCTTGTGTTATGATGTCTCTCTCTTCCCATTTTAATTTCCCATTTTTCTTTGTCATTACAATTGAATTTGTCCTTCACCTCGAGTTAAAATTATAGGGGAAAAAAGGAAAAAAAAGAAATTGGGGCTTTTAATGGGCTTGCCATCCGCCTCCTGATTAGCCACGAGCTATACATTTAAAGCACGTATTACAACTATTTTGAAACATAATTTTTGTTTCAAAAATAAATTTAGAATAGAAATTTGTTTCAAAAATAAAAATAAATTAAAAATCAAAAGTAAATTTTTTTTTTTGCTCTTCGTTCTTCTCTCTCCTGGCTCCTTGCCTCCTCCCTCCCCTCCGTCGCCTCCGCTCGTTGCCGCTCGCCATCAATCGACTTACGTTGCCATCCAACGCCTGACATTGACTACCGTTGCCCTTTGTCCGATGCCGGCTACTGCTACCCTCCATTCGATGTTGCCGCTGTTGCTAGTTTGATGTCCACTGCCATCCGCTCCCCTAACGCCCCCGTTGCCATCGGTCGCCCTTCGCCAATCCAATGTCCACTGCCACCCACCGTTGTCCTCTGACATCCATCGCCATCTGTTCGTCGCCCCCACCACTGGCCATCGATCTACCATCCATCGCCACCGCCCGTGAATGGCCAACGTCCACCGACCGCCACCATTCACTGCCATCCATTGGTAGCCTATCCGACGTCCATCACCATTTGCTCGCCACCCGCAAGCAGCCAATGTCCACCGCCATTCGTCCGTCGCCGCTGTTTGCCCATCACCGCTAGAAATTAATTTCTAAAACAAAATAGTTGTCATGTACGCCCATAGTCAATTTATCCTTTAAATAAACATTCGGTTTGTTTGAGAGGAAATTAATTTTGAAAAAATTATTTTTTAACTTTTCGGCGGTTAAATGGTTGAAAATTAATTGATTTACGTTAAATATTTTTGATAGATCGAAAATAACAAGCTTAAATTGGGAGAAAACGACTTCACCTTCTGGCAAGCAAGAAATCACTTTTTCTAAACCACCAAACAAATTTGTTTCGCGAAAAATTAATGATTTAAAAAATATTTTTATAAAAATGATCACTTATTTTGCTTGAAATAATTCATTAATGAAAATATTTTCATTATTAATGACAATTAATGTCTAAACATCTTCATGCACAATGAAAATATTTTTTGTTTGTTCGTTTTTTTAAGCGATACAAGCAATCATATTTGGGAAAATATTTTTCAAATTTTTTATTTTTTGCAAAACAAATGCACCCTTGATTTATTTGAAGAATTTCTCTCAAGACCGAAAAACATTAGGTGCATTTGGGCACAACATTTCTCATGAATAAATTGAGCCTGTAAAATCAAGTCCTTAATAAATATCACATATCTTAAGGTGCGTTTATTTTACAGAAAATTCATAATTTAAAACATATTTTCCAAATAAAGATCGCTTGTAGTGATTATAAAAATGAATAAATTTAAAATATTTTTATCATTCATGAAATTATTTAGGCATAAATTATAGTGAATAATGAAAATATTTTTCATTGACTAATCTGTTAAGAGAAATAACCAAAATTTAAAAATATTTTCTAAATAATTCCTTTTTTGCGAAACAAATGAATCCTTAAAATGGGCTTCTTTTGAAAGTATGCAAATAAGCACGATCTCTCTAAGGAATTTACATAGAACAATGAGATCTTATGCCTCAAATTTGTGAGATCTCATGTTTAATTCTATTCACATTTGATTGAAAAAATAAAAATAAAAATCAGGAGTTCTAATCGCACATACGCTAAGACTTAATAGATTAAATTCGGACTTTAACAATAATATGTTGTAACAAAATGGAAAACTATATCAAAGAAGATAAAAAAATTGTGAAATCCCAAGCCAAACTCCCAAGTCATGTTGATTATGAGGCATTTTTACCTAATTTAAGTGTAATTTTGCATGCATTTGATCAAAGGCACAATTTAGCAAAGAAGAAGAATTTTTGTGAAATCGACCTCCTCTGACCGGCTTTGCAGGCCTGTTTATAGCAAAGAAAATTGTTTTTCTCAGGAACATGTAATTACCCCCCCAAAAATAAAGTAAGAAAAAAAAATAGATTAAGACAATCAATAATATAATGGAAATAAGAAAAAACAAAAAGAGAGAAAAAGAGAAAAATAGAGAGGTGAACAATCATAAGAAGCTCCAAAAGTCAGGAAGACTTTTTCAGTCTCGTAATTACGCTAAGTCACCACCCTGAAGAACAAAACACACAAAGCTCTCTCTCTCTTCTCTCTCTTCTCTCTCTCTCTCTCCCCGCGCACTCGCAGAGAGGGAAACCAAAAGGCGCCATGAGCCTCTTCGGGCTGGGAAGGTCGGTGGCAATTCATTTCGGATTTGATCTCAATTTCGTGCCGCCACGAGCTGCTTCGCTCGAGGCTTTCTGCTGGGTTCTTGCTTCGTTGTGATTCGTGCTCATCGAGTGATCGCGTCCTTCGTGGCTATCGAGCCGCTCTGATCGGATCCGTCCCGCTTTCCGCTTATTTAGCGCTGGTCTCAAACGAATGGGATCGGATGTTTTGATCGGTTTTTGGCCGTAATTGCAGAAATCTAGGTTCTTGATTTGTGGGAAAGCGTCCTTCCCCGCCATACGCTGCAGTGCTGTCGGCTCCGCACGGCGAACGGGATTGAACTGGGTTGAGTTGTGCAGGCGGGCACGTGTGTGCCTAGCGGTTCGGGGGGG
>BCNH02000004.1:15616314-15629339 GCA_001662345.2 Metrosideros polymorpha var. glaberrima | reverse complement strand
TCTTCTTATACTGTGGATAATTGCAATATGGTCAATAAAAAGCTCTTACCCTAAATAGAATGCAATATGTAGAGGGAGAGCGTTTGCACTTGCGGGTATAGGTTTCAAACTTAACATGCGAATTAATAAATTGGCAGTTCTATTACTATTTCTGTGGTTTATCCTTCTAACCATTCCATTTTTGTTCCCTCAATCCGTCAGTCATACATTGATGTGGGCATATGGCAATGCCGTCCGGATTGTAAGCACAACACCCTCAGAATTAACAATGAAGCATCCTGTGTATGTTCTGCGACTGTGTATTGGATAGGACGAGATAAGATAATCATTCACCTTCCAAGATGGATAGTAGAGGAAAAAATTCGAAGATAATCTACCAACTTCAACAGAACATCTGCCTTGCTGATCTTTGTAGGTTTTCCGAGAGCTTGGGAGAAAAATTATACTATTCTCTCGTAGTTTGTTTATATGGACGTGAAATTCCGATCAATATACACCACAAAATCTGCCGGAGCCATCCAAATGCCCCCTTATTCCTCTGACGCACTACAAATGAATAAATTACATATAGTCAAAAAAAGCTACGAAATTTGCACTCGGTGTTCCTCTCATCTATTCCTCTTGAGATGGATGCAAGCTCCTAAGCTCTGAATGCCCAAACTGTCTAGCCGCAAAGCCATAACAACCAACCACCAAAGCCAGCACACCGAGGATGAGACTGAAAAGCTGGAAGTTGGCAAGATACTCACCACGTGCCTCGCTTTCCAGTGAGTTGCACACAATGTCGTTGTCCTTGAGTCGGCAACCGTCCGGCATCGAGGGTCCATATAGAGTGAAGGCTGTCTGGTAGAACCAGAGTCCTTGCAAGGTTATGGCCATGCTGCTGCAGAGATCAATGGGGAAACTAGTCGGTAGGAGGGCCCCGGCAATGGTGGAAGCGATGCAAAGTCCTATGAGCAGGACGAGGAGGAGGTGATAATAACCCTCTAGGCCCTTGTGCGTTGTGGAGTGGAAGTAGAATAGGAGGTACTCCGCGCAGAATGCCGTGGCGGCAATCAAGCACAGTGCTCCTTCTGGTAAAGGAAGGAAGCTGCAAGTGTAGGAAGATTGGCAACAGCAAAAGTTAAGTTCTGGGTTGCTCAGCAAAAAAAAAATTGCGCAAGCTAATGCATCCAAAACACAAGAGTCTGTTAACTATAACACTCAAAAGTAGAGAAGTTATATGAACAGTGTCGGTCACATATATACTGATGCAATAGTACTCCTAGCGGCGCTTCTGAAGTATCTGCACCACCACAATACAGCAAACTCACCGGTAAGCTTCAGGAGTAATCCTCAAGTGGTCGACAACTAACCAGCTAAAGGTATCTGAATATTTACTCTAAGCTATGACTCCACATCGAGTAAACGACAAGCCTTGAACTCGCCATGCACTAATGGTAATATAGGTAATCCCAACCCAAGAAGTTCCTCTTTTTTTTCTTAAAAAGAAATTCTTAAGATGTAGAATCACATGATTAGTACAAACCGAGATTTTCACTAACCCTAACAAAGAAAATATTAACTAAGGATACTCAAAGTAGACCCTGTCCCTAATTGGATACATCAAGTGGCATTGCTGCGCCAATATCAAGTTTCTAAAATGGTCAGGCTGTGTTAGACTGAAAATGCTGCAAAGCTGAATTATTTCGGCATAAAAGAGTGAAACATAAACCTCTTATCTTGTTAAATTTGTGCAGACACTTTCTCTAAATATTCTATTGTCAACTTCTGCGTAGTAACAATCTGACAATCTCTGAGTGAAAGAGGATGCATCATAAAACTAGTCCATGAAGAAAGTGTGAAAGATACTTCCAGCATTTTCACAGCGATCTGGATTCTGCAATGTCGACAATTTTCAGCCGAAGCCCACCCAGAAGAAAAAAACCAAAAGAAGAAGGTGACAAAGAAAAGAAACTTCATTCTGAAGCCTCACTTTAGAAGCCAAGCAATTGCCTCATCTCAAGATGATGGGGAATTGCAACCAAAATTCCATATCATTCCCGTTGAGCACTTGCCATTTGTTATTTATTAGGAGTACCCGAAAATGTCTGAGGGCGTAAAGCTTGGAACTTGGAATTAGAATGTTAAGTGAAAGAAACATACAGAGAATAATCTCAAGGAGGTAAAGTGTTATCTTTCTTCTTCATAGGCTACTGGTGAGAAGGGAAAAAAATATCACCTCAGCCGAGTGGACCAACTCTTGGCCTAGACGATGAAGCGATGTTCATAAAGGACTAAAGTTCATAAGTTATATTAGGAGTAGTTTGCAAATGTAAAAGGTTCATTCTAACAGAGATTAATTCTCACAGAAACACTGATTAATGTCCTAAAAATGAGAAACACTAAACTCTTAGCTCAGACTGAGAGCAAGAGCATTAAAAGGCTTTAGTTTTTGCCTACTCAAATCAAATAGATTATCATTAGATCAGAACTGTCCTCACTACTCTAATCTTCATTTTCCCTAAACCAAGACTTTAGAACAGAATAGAAGAAAAGACGAGATCTCTTGTCTGTAAAATGGAAACATATGGACTCGCACTCTGTGATCTACAGTAATGCCTCTCTTAAAAGTCCATATATTTATCAAGGCAAAGTCGTGAACTTAATGACCATATTCCTTGTGCAACTGAAACTTCTAAAGTCATCGTACTAACAGAAAGGGAGATTAACACACTCTATCCAAAGTTTAAGAAAAACAAGAGAACGCATTCTATCCACAGCATGTGATACAAAAGTACCCAAAGAAGGCAAAACTCTACAGAGACCAGCGCATACAAAGTATAAAGACGAAAAAACCATATCGTGCATATGATGGAAAGAAAAAATCACTATGTCTCAAAATTCCTGCTACCACTTTTTCAATTTTCTAATTGGTACTCTCCACCAGATTGAGAGCATCAGCAGACTTGAGTTTTATCTATTCAGACAAAGAAATGTCCATCAAGAATTAATTTCCTTCTTCTCCCTCGGGTCCTCTAAGTAGAGTAATAAACGACATACTAAAAAATCAAACTGTGTATTCAGACAAGCACACATCTATTATCTAGATGTTCCTCCAGGAGAGATGCTGAGCATTGGTACCACATTGACCAAGACTCAGTGGCTCTAAACTGTTACCCAATCACAAATTGTGTGGGATCAGCAGTGCTTATAATTTTTCAGCATTAAGGCATCAACAGAAACCACTTCACAACTCCATATCAGAGGAAGGCCTCTGAAAAGTTCTACCATACATATGACACCACCACCCAGAACAAACATAAATAGAAAAAGGAAACATAAAAGACTTGTTGAGAGTAATGAGCCAGGAACCAACCTGGTTTTTTCTGAGAGCAGAATGACGAGCCCGAAGATGAAAAACATGAGGAGCATTCCCGAATGCTCAAAATCGTTCATGTGTGCTGGGTTCAAGACTCCATTAACGAACAACTTGAGGTGGGGAGAATACAGAAGTTCAATACACAAATCAATGAAAGCGCCGACTGTAATGACATAGAGCTCCAAATGTTTCAGCCTCCCCTCGAATCCAGGCACCGGGTTCCACACCTGGACCCGGAAGGCCTTTGGGTTCGACACGTGTCTGAACACAGAACTGCACACATGCCACAAACCGACCACAAGAAAGAGAGTCCCCGGTAGAACATGACCCTTGAAAGAACCCATAACTTTCTGTTATCTACAAACACGAACTATCCACCTCTCTGATTTGAATCTGTGATGAGCAATCAAGCAAGCCTCCTTTAATGTCGACAGCCCTCGAGCGGATGACACTATGGTGAAGAATAGAAGCAGTCTGCAAATTCTTTCCTAGTTGAATCAACTGGAGGCTTCTGGGTCAAAAGCAAGATATTTAAAGAAAACGTGTTAACTCCTGCAGCAGAACTTTTGGTGTTCAATGGTTTGACTTTTTGTGGCGTCTTTGACAGAATGAAGCTAACCCAATGGGCAAAACAAGGAAAATAACTCTGTTTCTAGTAATTGTTGCATCAAGATGGACCTTATTCTTCCCCCAGAAATGATAACAAACGAAATAGAATTAATTCTAACTTTAACCCGCCCGAGTTCTTCGATTGTCCTGCTACAATAACCACCACTGCTGCTATCAAAACGATCCAAACTGCCAATTGCAATTCTGAATCTCTGTCTCTGTATTGATATAAGAAAAAAAAAAAGAAAAAGACAAGAACCCCCAAAGAGAAAACAATGCGCGGTCACAAGAAGACCCCATTAACTTTTCTTGTTTTTCTTTCTGAAAGCGAGAGATAGAGTGGTGAGCACAAAGCAGAGTGCGAGTCAACGATGCACGTGTTCCCAAGATATCGTGGCGTTGATGGGGTATCGTATAGAGCAGAGTGCGAGAGAGAGAGAGAGAGATGAAGCGAAGAGATCATACATGGGACGATGAGAAGGAATGTACTTGCAGTTCAAGACGTGATTGGAGTTGGGAGTTCTCGAAGCAGCACCGTGTCAAGTTTCCTTTACCTTTTTCCTCCTCGAAAGCCTCGATCGTCTTGCAGTTCAAGACGTGATTGGAGTTGGGAGTTCTCGAAGCAGCACCGTGTCAAGTTTCCTTTACCTTTTTCCTCCTCGAAAGCCTCGATCGTCTCATGATTACGACCCGAAAAGCCACGCCATCATCACCTCCGAATCACAAGAGCCGGCAAGAACGAACCACAGAGAACGAAAAGAGAAGAAAAGAAGTTTCAGAAAGAGATAATAATAGCGGTGGTGGGATCTGGTCCTTCGTTTTGAACGCGGAACAGGAAGAAAAAGAAAGATGGCATGGTGTCTCCTCCGTCAATGCCCGAAAAGAAAATCTCTCTCTCTTTTTTTTTTTTTTAATATCGCACAAAATCCTAAACTGGTAGACTTTTACTCAAATAATTTTTTTAATCACAAAAAATTTCAAATTAACACATTTACGACAAATTGACTCTAAACTTATTTTTTTCAAAAAATAATTATAATGACTTAGTTAACATTTTTTCAATTAACTCATTTTTTTTTAGAGACATGGCTCAGTTCATCTTTTCCAACAAGTCCTAAAATTTAAGATAAATTTATCACAAATATATTAGTTTAGAGTTTTTGATAGTAAAAAAATTAATTTATAGTAAATTTATCACAATTGTATAAATTTGAGATTTTTCATAATAATAAATTTTTTTTGGGTAAAATATGTCCATTAGAAAAAACATCATTTGATTTTCAAATAATTATAAGCCAAGATCATTCCAGCTATAAATCGCGAGAATTGGATAACGAGATTCATATAATTAATGATTGATAATTATAGACAGTAATTTATCCGGAAATAGTTGTGATGAACAGGATTCTTGATAAAAAAAAATGAAAAATGGAAAGAAACTGAATAATGAGAAATGAGAGGACCTCTAGAAGTTTGACTTGATGGGGAGATGTGGTTAAATGTAATAGATGGTGGGCCCCTCGTTGATGATGATGGCCGTTTGATTAGTCGTCTTTTGGTTTTCTCTTTCTCGATTGATGTAGGCGTTCCCTCTCCGCGGCTAGGACGAAAATGACGTGTAGGTAGCGAGATCAACAGCCGTGGGGCTTTCTCTAGTTCCCGGGTATTCAAGGAGTGGCCTAGATTTATTTTCCTGTGATCCAACGGTCATTGAAATTCGAGGATTTGATGCTTGGAATTTGTAAAAGCGCCCACGGTTTTGTTCATCTAAAATCTAGCAATCGCCTTTTCTGTTTCTTTTTTCCTGCTTTTATTTTATTTTATTTTGCCTAGTACTTAAATAGATCTATCGCCAAAGAGCTTTGTAAATGGATGATGCTATGACGAATTTGTTCTTGTGGAAGCAAGGAGTTGCTGCAAGTTATACCAAATTGTTTTATCTTTCAGATTTGCATTGGATTGTAACGCTATGTGATTGGTCTTGTCTTGAAGTTATGTACCTCTCGTTTATGTGAAATGAAAATTTTCTTCTGATAAAAAAAAAAAAGGACGACGCTCAAATCTAACCTGACGATAAACACAACAAAATAGAAAATCTTAGAAAAAAGCTCTAAAATTCTATTACATAAATGAGGAGAGGGGCCTCTATATATACAAGTATTCCTTTAATTATAACCATAGATCTCCCCTTAATCTAAGAATGAAAACTCTACATAATAATGTACCGACAACTCGCATTAATTATAAAAACACTCCAAAATAGTATACATTTCCCATATTTCACTTAGGAATATTGAAGAACCAAAAACCTCGCCTTGCAGAGGGGTTTTGGTTTGATTATCTTCTCATTCCAGGTAAGGTGATGCAATTCTCCACTGAAGTCTCAGTCGAAATTGTTGTCTATACACACAATTTGCGACCACTCATTCATAGCTTCCTTAATCCTGTCTCTAGTATTCGTATGTATAAGTTCCGTTTGTTTCTTGGAAAATGAGTGATCTAAAAAACATTTTCCTAAAAACAATCACTTGTATAACTTACAAAGATGAATGAACGAGAAATATTTTCATCGTTTATGAAAATGATAAGACATAAGTTGTTGATATGGAGAACATTTAACATTCATTAATTATTTTATAAAATAATAAATTTTAGATAAATTTTTTTTAAATTATTAATTTTTTGCAAAACAGACGGAGTCATAATATCCTGACAAAAAAATTCGATCGTATGAACTTTTCTTCCACAAAAGACGGAGGAAGACACCGCTTGAGAATGATATGGAAGTTAGCTACGAGTCGGATGCAAAAGGGAGTGCGTGTACAGCAAAAGATCTGTCGTGAGGCAAATGTCTGTTCACTTCACACGTTGTCATTTTGGGCAGGTGTGTCTTGTTCCCTGGTTCGGTGACGCTTGGCGAGGCATGGATACTAAGCATGAACCAGCATTCGTCATACGTCCACTCTCTCTTTCTGAGGTCGAGGCAGTGATCGGTAGGGATCATGTACTCAAATCAATCCGATCAGAAGAATCTGAGGTGCATGTGATTCAAATCGATAGGGAACGTGGATTGTGATTCCCAGTGAAGTCATGCCCTAATTTGGGTCTGTGAAAGAGCATCTTTTCACGTGCAGATGTAGATAGACGTGGGAAGTTGGTTGCTTTTCGAATATATATTATAGACTAAGATTAAATTTATTGGATTACCAGAATAAAGTAATGGAAGCTGGTTCTTTCTTTTCATATTAGTAATATGAAAGATTATAAGGGTACGAGTTAGAATAATAAGCGAAAAAGAGGATTGTGTATATTTTGATATATGAAAATAAAGAATGCATTATCTTATTCATAAGTCTATGAGATAGTTATGTAAGATAACATATCAATCAAGATATACGCATAATCTTGAGAGATACAGAGAATCAACATAATCATCAAAATATCTCTAACATCCCTAATTATATAAAAATATCTCTAACATACTTAATTATCTCTAACAGCAACTCTGTGCTTTTAGCAGCTAAAAGCTATTCATCATTGGTTTCCGATGGTAGTTTGGCACCAGCATCGCGAATAAGCTGTGACCAGGAAGGAGAACATAATCATGCATTTTAACTGCTGTTCGAAAGAACTACAAGAACGTGATGTTCTCAACATTCCTCTGTCTTTCCCTTCTTGCACACGAGTCGTTATGAAAATTCATGTCTAGGCAAGCGAGTTCACCTTTTTGACTTCTCCAAAAATCTGCAACATATCGAATGGCACTGGCCAAAATAATAGTTGTTGCAAGGAGAAAAGCACATTAAAAAGGTTCCAATTCAAAAGCTAAAGATATTAGGAAGAAGTACGTAAACAGAAGTGACTTAAACCAGATGAACAATCGACATAGCATACTTTGCACTTCATAAATTATGCTTGAACCATGTTAGAAATTGATGTGAGGCACTTCTTATAAATTATCTTCTGTCAAACCCAGAGGTTGAAGAGTAGTAACAGGTGTGCTGCAGAGTCTCATGCCTTCTCCAGTTCCACTGTTGGCTGTTGAGTTTGTCCAATTGGCCCTTCAAGTATTTCCCACACCCTTGGATCAATCCTCCTGCGTCTTGATTGGCTCAGTCTTTGCTTTAAGTTGTTCCTCCATTCTCCTGCTCTCGTAATACCGATATGTTCCAAATGCTATTTGATAATTGCAACCTGAAAAGGCACGAATAAGTATATATTTCGAAGAATAGAATTGCCTGGCTGTTACGTTGAAAACCAATAAAGTTAACATGACATTTTAGTGAGGCCTCCACAGAATCTCTCACATGGGTTTCCACATCAACTAAAGTGGTAGAAACAAGTCTTCATCAAACAGTTATTCATAGAACCTACCCAAAAACAATGAGATGGATAGTCACACGACTTAAGATGGATGACTAAAGTACAAAATCTTTGATCTTGTGAGCTTATATTTAGTTATTCTGTGAGCTTATATTTAGTTATTCTTTGTTCATCCCTTGCAAGGTCTAATGACATCTAATATACTCATCCAACAAATGTCTTTTTTTTTTTTTTTGGCCAAATATTCAGCCTACATCCAAACAGCCTAGACAACAATCCTGCAAGTGAATATATTTTTTTCTTAACAAAGAAATGCACCCATATATACACACACGTATCATGCAGGACATGAAATAGGTATTAGATTCAAACAGCTCAATTTGACTATATCCATTGACAAGTTTTGAAAGCCCAAAACTTCAGTACAATAACAGCACTTCTCCAAGGTCGACTCATCCATCACAACTATAGATCCGCTTGCTTCATCTCGACAAATAACTACACTCATTAAGTATCAAATGTCAACCTGAAAGCAATATCCAATCAGACGATCTAGTTTACAAAGTCCATCCCAGTTACTAAACAATCCAAGACTATCTTCAAAATCGACTTTCCACTGATAATTACCCCGAAACCTAAATTTAAAAAATTATATTTCTTGGCAAAAAGATCATCAGAGATAAAGATCCTCTCTCAAAGCCTAAATTCATCCACTATTGGATCCTGTTTGAGTTCTCCTCAACACAATTCTCATCCGAATTATGCTCTACTACAAAAGGAATGTCTTCCGCTTTGGACTAACCTGAAGAAACATCACAAGATAGCTGTCCTATAACCAAACTGACTCCGTAGGTGGACCTCCTTCCCTTTGGTACATAGAGAAAAAGTGAAAAGTCGAGGTTAACAGCAATCTCTTCATTTTCAGAGGGTACCCTTCCTCAGCTTGAAAAGGAGCCTTTGTTCGTTATCTCTTCCCATATCTCTTTAGCCTAGTCTATATCTACAGATGACAAAACTACATACTGATGCCTCACTTCTGGCGTAATTCTGTAAGTTTCATCTATGTATAGCTTCAAGAAAAATACCATATCCAGACACTTCGAACATTCTGTCGAAACATACCATACTACGTGGTCAGATTCCTTCAGCAAGTCCCAAACTCTAATTTCAAGGGCAATAGCAAATTATAAGGTTCCAAGGCTTGTCATATCTTCTTGAACTTTCCAAGTATACACTAAGAGATGCATTCTTCAAGAAACGTCAAATAGAATCATATTAAAAAAATTCACATGAACTAAGTTCGACAGTCCTATGATGACAGAATAGGACAACAGAACAACAAACAATGTCATCGATGAGGGAAAAGATATAGGTCTAATATGCTTCTCAAACAGCAAAAAGGAGATTGTGGCACTACTAGCATTTACTATTAAACAGCGAAAATTTGGTAAGAAATTACGGAATGACTAACTTTGATGAAAATGGATGTAGACAATAGTCTATTTCCAGAAGCTCTCACCAGCAAGTATCGAACCAAAGCAGCATCCAATGCAGTAAAATAGCCCAGCATATATTCCTTGCAGCAGATTGCAGCAGAGGATCAACCTGATACTGTTGATCAAGTGCTTGTCACTTGGACAATCACTTTTCCAGCATTAGCGTTGAACCACACCACGAGCATATCAGCTTGCAGCTGGTTTGCCCTGATATATCAACACCCAAGTCAATGGCTTCGCTATCAGGTTTAGCCTCCCCAACATCTCTTTGTTGCCGTTGTATGGCTTGGAAATTATCCAGGATGATATTCTGAGTTTAAGAGTGATGAAACTGAAAATCTGCGCCGTAGAACATGTTTCGTACAAGTAAAAGACCTTGAAATGGACATGGTTACCTGTTGGCCAGATCACCAAATCTCCAACATGTAGGACTTTCATTACCCATAATTAGCCTCAACCCAACTGCAAGCATTGTCTTTAGATATCCCTCTTGCCTTCATTAACTCCCTCAGTTCAGTTACACTGTCCCATTTTTCTGCATGTGCCAATGTATTAGACAAAGCAACATAGGCCCCTGGCCGACCATCAGCATTCAACTTAAATAGCTCGTTGGCCACTACACTTGCCATCTCAATATCACCATGCAACCTACATGAACTAAGCAAAGCGGCCCAAACATCAGAGTTGGGCTTTTCAGGCATTTTCATCACAAACTCCCATGCCCATTTCAAACTCCCTGCACGTCCTAAGAGGTCAACCATGCAGGCATAATGCTCCATACCCGGTTTCAGCAAGTAATCCCTATCCATGCTCAAGAAAATCTCATGGCCTTTAGCTACTAAGCCAGCATGGGCACAAGCAGAGAGTGCACCAAGAAATGTCACAGAATTGGGTTCAATTTGCTGCTCACGCATTGCACTGAAAAGAACAAGAGCTTTATGGGGATCTCCGTTCTTTCCATATCCATCTATCATGGAAGACCATGTAAAGACATTCCGGTTAGGCATACATTCAAATACTCTGCATGCATCCTCAACTTTCCCGCATTTGGAATACATGTCTATAAGAGCACTGCCCATTTTTACATCAAGGATAAGTCCAGTTTTTACAAGTTGACTTTGGATTTGTTGACCGACTTCATATGCTGCCATTATGGAACAAGACCCGATTACGCTGGCAAAAGTAGATATATTAAGCCGAAATTCCAACCTTTGCATCTCAATGTAAATTTCAAGAGATCTCTTTGCAAATTCACTTGACTTGCTGTAACCTTCAATCATGGCATTGAAAACCACGACATCTTTCTCAATTGTCTTCCTGAAAATCTCTTCTGCATCCTCAAAAGACCCTTGATTCATATATCCAGTAATCATCGAGGTTGAACATATAACACTCTGTTCCAACATCATATCGAACACAGCCCTAGCGTAACCAACCTTTGCATGCTTAACATATGAGTCAACTAGCGCCGTGTAAAGAACATCATCCGGTTCAGTGTCTAGTCTCAGTATCTGGGCGTGAACGACCCCGGTAATTTTATAAGGCAAGTCCACATCCTGGGCCTGGGTAGACGCCTTCAAGATCATGGAAAAAGTATACCCATCAGGCCTCTCGCCAACAGAAACCATTCTGCGTACCAATTCGAAGGACTCTCCAACTTTCCGCCGTTTGACGCACCCGCCAATCAGGTAATTAAACGCGGAAAGGGTTTGCTGCGGCATTTCATCGAACACCGCGCGAGCATAACTGAGGCAACCGCTTTTCAAATGCAGTATGAGAAGCTTGATGGAGACGTTCGTGTTGGGATTCAACCCGGTCTTGAGAATGTGGGCATGGATCTTTTGGCCGTGAGAAGGATTGTCGGAGTTGATGTAGTGTTGCAGGGCCGAGGGTAGAGAGCCTGGCGACGTACGTAAGAGAAGTTCTTGGGTTGGCGGGAAAAATGGGGTCTTTTCAGGCAAGGAGCGAGAGTAAGGTCTTGATGAGGAAACCAGCAATCTGAGAGAGGACGATCCGCCATTTCTCATCAGCTGGAAGTATCAGAAATTACGAAGCGAAGCAACTGAAGCGTTTGGGTTTTGGGAGATTGGAGCGACGGCACTGTGATTTTCACTTAGGAAGTGTTGCCCCCCGTGTTTGCAAGCGAGCCCATGAAATCTAGAAGTAAAAATTGCTGATAAGTTTTACTTGCCTTGACGAGAGGACTAATCACTAATCACACTCTACCCACCCAATAAGAAAATGCTAACCACACTCTAGGGTAGCCAAAACATTAAAAAAGGAAAGAAAGAAAGGAGGTGAAACAACATGACATATCATCGATGTTGGGGAGTCGCACACAGTTTTTTTTTTTTTGTTGGCACATACATAGTTGACATGTATTGCAGCTTGCTTGATTCGAGCAGGACTTGGATTTGGCGTTTGAAATTTGAATAAAAAATAGTTATCTGTGGCATGTCCAATCTCACTACAGTGAAAGGCACAACTCTCTTCTCCACCCTGTGCATCATTTCCTCTAGCTTCATTGTTCAAATTCTCTCTCTTCTTCTATTCAAATCCCCTAATCAAAAAGACTCTTTGTAGCTCTATCATCTTTGGTCTATTCAGTACATTCTCGACTCGAGAATGGTAGGTTAGTTTTACATTACTATCACTCTTTCCTTTTCATTTACTAGATCAATTGTATCTCCAACTAAGAATTCCGCATGTATTTTGGCTCCATCATGATTTTTGTATAGATTTTGTCAGCCACACTTGCTAAAACATTTTAACAAGAAGTTTTGTCCATTCCAAAGCACTACTTTCTCAAATAATGTATAATTAATATATTGAAAATAAAAACATTTCTTTATTAGGTATTGTTAAGCAATATTTCGAAACATTCGTAATAATTTTTAGAATTTTTTTTTTTGGTTCCTCGTATAGATTCAGCCGGTTCTGTGATGCCCCGGGAAAATTCCTATGACATGCAAAAGCCAAAAGGAGAGCTCCCACTTTTTTTTTCGTCGGAAGAGCTCACACTTGTCTTGGCCCCACCAATTTTTTAACCTTTTCACTTTCAATTTGGAAATTCTACAAAAAGGCGTCCGGCCAAGGGAAAGGGCAAAGAAGACCAAAAAAAAAAAAAAGCAGAAGAAAAGAGGGAACACACTACACCACCGTCCCAAACATTGGTACCCGTCAACGGCGACCTTCCACGTCACCACCTCGCAACCCCGCCATTTTCCGACCTACTC
>BCNH02000004.1:15587306-15616280 GCA_001662345.2 Metrosideros polymorpha var. glaberrima | reverse complement strand
CCCCCCCCCCTCGTTTCCATGATGCTCTATACTTGATACAAAATGGGGAGTCGTAAGTAACATCTTACGGCACGGATTACATCATGGAAATTTTGTTGATCTGTTGTTTACATTGTAGGTTCATTAACCTCTTCACATCGTTGTTTTGCAACCGTCCTCGTGTGTTTAGTCGGGATACATTTTACGTCTTGTATGTACATGAATGCAGTTTATAATTTATATCGACTTTTCGAATAATGCAAATCTCACGTTAATTGAATTCATTAGATGATGGAGATTAGGGATAAATGGTTTTAGGATTAATCTAGGTTCTACCTAAAACTTGGAATTCACCCATAAAAATCAGTTCTTCAATTTTGGAACCCGAAACCTACTCTGTCACAAGTTCTAAAGTTTACTTAAATTTCACGTGCATTCTTAATTGGATGACTGCACTAAACCATCACCTTTAATAACCACTATTTGTTTTTACAATTCATTTATCATAACTCATATTTTTAGATACACGAATAATATGAAACAATAACAAAATAAAAGTCTCGATTATGAATATTATTGGAAATGTAAGCTTAGTCTAGTGGTTCTAGAATACAAACTCATCATTAGATGCCATGAAGTACTGCAAGATTGTGCGAATACATTAAACAAGGAAAACACAAAAAACTTGTTTCATGTTCTACTCGAAACCCGAATCCTATTTTATGTACCCTAGAACCTGAAGCCGGACTGATGAAAAATCAGTCTGGTTCTCCGGTTCTCGATGCTCACCCCTGACTCAGATCGGTTGGGGTCGATATGCAACACCGGCATGGGATAGGGAAGGGGACGAGTTACGCGGAACCGTACAAAGACGGGGTGGCGAACCACGCCAATCTTAAATTCAAACGAGACGGGGGACGCGTATGGGATTCCTATATGAGGTGGTGGGAAGAAAGAGA
The DNA here is from genome assembly GCA_001662345.2 of Metrosideros polymorpha var. glaberrima. Taxonomy (NCBI): domain Eukaryota; kingdom Viridiplantae; phylum Streptophyta; class Magnoliopsida; order Myrtales; family Myrtaceae; genus Metrosideros; species Metrosideros polymorpha. The sequence goes on along the minus strand of BCNH02000004.1, from coordinate 15,615,342 downwards.
AGAGAAGAGAAGAGAAGAGAGAAGGGTAGGGTCTCTCCGCTTTCTTCCGGCAGAGCGACTTCCCTTCTTCGTCGATTTCACTCTCCTTCAAACCACTCGCCCACGAGTCTCTTTCCCTTCATGCAGTCACGAAAACATTTGTCCATCTTCCCAACCTTTTCCATTTTATAATCCCAACCCACCCTCATTCCCCCCCACCAATCTCTCTCTCTCTCTCTCTCTCTCTCTCTCTCTCTCTCTCCGTGGCGAATTCCGTCTCGACGCACCCTTCTTCGGAGTTCGTCTCGCTTTCGCCTCCCGATGCGCCTGTATCGGTTCGCGTGAAATCGATCTCCGGTGCGGCGTCGGGGGCATCTCGCGTTTCTCCTTGAGCTCCGTCTCCGAGCTCGGTTCGTGCCGGAGTCCCCGGATTCGTCGCGATGATGCGAATTCTCTGTCTCCTCCCTCTGTCCTTGAGCTCTCCGTCGTCGAGGTGCGGAGCGATTGGTTCTGCGGATTCCGTGATTCCGGTTCGCGAATGAGCTATCGGCGTCGCTTGATTGGCCGCTGACCCCCGAGGGTTGGGCATTCGGGGAGATAAGTTCAGATTGAGGATTGGAATTCTGGGATTTTAGAATTCCTTCTTTCTTTTGGGTTGGAGGAGCGATGTCGAAGGTGGTGTATGAAGGTTGGATGGTGAGATATGGGCGTAGGAAGATCGGCAGGTCGTATATTCACATGCGGTACTTCGTGCTGGAGCCTCGGTTGCTCGCTTATTACAAGAAGAAGCCTCAGGATAATCAGGTTTCTCTTTTTTTTTCCTTCTCCCTCTGTCTGTGTTGCAATGGCGTTGAGCTGTTAATCTCGAAACTGGTATCGTTTCTGGTTTGTCCGCTTGGAAAGCAGGCATAGAATGCTGGATACAGAGGCACTGCACATGTAACATGCTCGTTAGTTGTTAGTGTGAGAAATAGGAGGAGATAGTTGAGAGAAGTGCGCTGGCATTTGATTAGAAGTGCGTATGTCAAGAGGAGTGGAGACTCTCTGGGAAGTCTAGGAGTTTCTTTTTTGGCCACATTAACAATTTTTCAGTATTTCGCTTCTATTCAAGTATGTATTGGTTTCTCTCGTGGACACGAAATGTTCTTTTGAGCAGGGACTTCTTGTTTTGTTTTTTTAGGTGCCGATCAAGACGTTGCTGATTGATGGAAACTGCAGGGTGGAGGATCGAGGCTTGAAGAACCAGCATGGGCACGTGAGTTGGCTCGTTCATTCAATTACTCTCCATCCCTTACATTCGTGAATATTCTGCAAGCCTGTAGGTAACCTGTAAAGTGAGAAACATGATCTGTGTTGCATGCTGTTCCAAAGAAAGAGAAAGAAAAAGAAAAAACAGAGCCATCATTTCAACTACACACTTAGGCATATCCTATTGCAGAAAAAATAACAGCGAGAACAAAGATAAATTGGCCTTTGTGCTGTACAATGGTGCTATAAGGATATTTGATACGCTAGCGTACTCTACTCTACTTTCGGCATTACTCTCTGAAATGTAGAATAGAATGCGAAGGAAATCATCGGTAGCAATCGCCTTTGAAGTAAATGAAATTTTCGTTGCTCCTCTTAGAAATTTGCAGTGAAGAGATGGGCTGTTTAATTTTTGTTAGTGGGACATGGGAATATCTCAACATGGATTTGCTTTATAGGAAACAGGAGATGAATGGCACACTGAAAAAGTGTCAACACTGGGCCTGAAAATGCAAACTTGCGCACACTATCATCCTGGTGAAAATGCAAACTTTTTCTGGGAATTGAGGGCCTGATCTCTAGATAATTTGTTGGTGCCATGTAAGTGATCAACTTGGAAGATCCTTAGAGAAAGAGAGAGATTGAGAGAAAGAGGGGCATGAGGATCCAATGTTAACAAGAAGCCTAAATTCTAGGGTGACCTCCTTTGGTATTTATATTACACAACAACTCCGCAAATGACAACATTACCCTTCTAATGGCTTCAGGGCAACTTAACCTACAGCAGACCAATACATATTCTCAAAAATTTATTGTTGTGCTTATTTTTGTTATGTATAGAACCGTAACTTGTGTCAATACATGATTGGATGTCCTATTCTAGTGACCTGGTGATAAATATCGTTAAATAGGTGTCAATTACTTCTTGTTATCATTCTGTACATTTGTTGGAAAGGTGGGGATGGGGGTTTGGGCAGGGGGTGCGTGGCGTTGATTAGGGGGTGTGATTTGAATGAGTGGTGCATATTCATGTGCCAAATATGCTGATATATGAAATGTTCTTCAATGTACCTCTTTATGGAATTTGCAATATAATAGTTTTCATTTTTGTGGCCTTTCTTTACAGATGGTTTATGTATTGTCTGTTTACAACATGAAAGAGAAGCACCATCGTATTACGGTAAGCATTTTACTTTTCTAACGAGATATATCTTTCTATTTAACTTCTGTAACAATTAACAATGTTTTTAATTGGTTACATCTACATGAAATGACAGTGATTAAGAAGGACCTTTCTATCATAGGTCAATTGCTTCTCTATACTATCTCTTGTGCATGGTCCTAGCAACTCATTTTTCAATTTTCTCTAAAGGTTTGAATTGTGGAGTTGAAGGCTTATTTATTTTAATCAATTTATGGGATCAAATTGAGGATTGAGGATTGATTAAGCAGCATTAATCCCATAATCAACTATTAGTTTCGTTAATCTGTCATTATGTATTTTTTTTAAATTACAGCAGGTGTTAAAATCAAGAATCGTACTGAAAAACTTATTTTCTTTTTACTACAAGGAATTAAACATACATTCAATGCATCTTTCCACGTAAGGTTTATGTTGAGAGTGAAAAAAATGAACTGACTGCTTGGTTAAGGCAATGTGACCCCAAGCTATCTATTTATAATAAAGCCAAAAGGCTAAAATTGCAATGTTACTCTTATTAACCAAAAAACTAAAATATTAAAGGAAATAGACAAATATGCCCCCATCGGCTAAATACTCTTAACACTCCCCCTCAAGTTGGAGCATATATATCACACATGCCCAACTTGACTAATACAGGATGAAACGATTTTCCCCCTAATCCTTTAGTGAACACATCAGCAAGTTGATCATCAGACTGAACAAAGGGCATACAAATTAAACCACCGTCTAACTTCTCCTTGATAAAGTGCCTGTCAATCTCCACATGTTTCGTATGGTCATGCTGTACAGAATTGTGAGCAATATAAATGGCGGCCTTATTATCACAATATAGCATCATAGGAATAGGAATAGATTCACCAAGATCTTCAAGTAATCCCTTAGGCCATAATAGCTCACAAACACCCTGTGCCATCGCACGAAACTCTGCTTTAGCACTAGACCGAGCAACCACATTCTGCTTTTTGCTGTGCCAAGTCACAAGATTCCCTCTTAAGAAAGTACAATACCCAGAAATAGACTTCTGGTCAGGAGATCCGGCCCAATCAGCATCTGTATAGGCTTCAACTTTCATGAGATCATGAGGAGACAAAATAATCCCTTTCCCAGGAGCAGACTTCAAGTACCGAAGGATCCGTAGAACGGCATCCATATGATTGAGTATGGATCATGCATAAACTGACTTACCAGATTCATAGCAAAAGCGATATCAGGTCGGGTGTGGGACAAATAAATCAACTTGCCCACTAATCGCTGGTAATGACCCTTATCCACTGGATCACCATCTTTCTCTCGAAGATGAGTATTGGCCTCAATAGGTGTATCGGAGGAACGACATCCCAATAACCCAACTTTTGTCAAAAGATCAAGGACATACTTCCTTTGGGATAGAAAGGTACATTTTGAAGATCTGGCAACTTCAATCCCAAGAAAGTATCGAAGTTTTTCAAGATCCTTTATCTCGAACTCTTGTCCGATAAACTTCTTCAACCAGCTGATTTCATCACTGTCGTTCCCTGTGACAATAATATCATCTACATAGACAATGAGAATAGTGATCTTAGCACCCGATTTCTTTACAAACAAAATATGATCAGCATTACTTTGTTTATACCCAACGGAGACCATAGCTCTCTGAAACCTACCAAACCAGGCTTGAGTTGACTGTTTTAAACCATAAAGTGCACGTTTTAGCTTGCACACTTTATCTTGAGTTTTGTCACAAGAAAAACCTGGAGGAATCTCCATATACATCTCTTCTTCTAACTCTCTATGAAGAAAGACATTCTTCACATCTAATTGCTGAAGATTCCAACCCTGGTTAACAGCACACAAAAGTAGCACTCGAACATTATTCAACTTGATAGTCAATCCCATAAGTCTGAGTAAATCTCTTTGCCACCAACCGTGCTTTATATATGTCCACAGTACCGTCCATCTTTTGTTTGATTACAAATACTCACATCCTACCGATTGTTTCCCAGGAGGAAGAACAACAAGATCCCACGTCCCATTTTTCTTCAAAGCATACATTTCCTCCACCATTGCTACCTTCTACTTCTTATTTGCAAGAGCTTCTCGCCAATTTTGTGGAATAGAGACAGAAGATAAGGAAGACACAAAAGTACGATAAGAGCTAGACAGAGTCATATGAGACAAAATGGGATATAGGGTGTTGAGTACAAGTTTTGGTACCCTTTCGAAGTGCAATAGGAAGATTAGAAGGAGAAATCTCACCAGAAGGAGTAGTGGAATCTGGATTCGGAGATGATGACTGAACAGGCGTTGTATCAGTGGTCTTAACTTGCGTATTAGTAGTGGGATCCTTACCGGTACAATGATATGTCTTTAGTGTCTTACTACTATCAATAGCTTGCCTAACAGGTGTGGGAGTGGTCTCCCCCTGAATTGGTTACTCTATTATCTCCCCCTGAGGTACTATACTATCCTCTTCTTGTGTTGCATTGTTCTCTTCTTAGGAAGAAGGAGAACTAGCAGAGACTATCGGAAGAGGATAATAAGTAATATGCTCAGGAACATCTAGAATGGGCAACGCCTCTACACTAGGACACTCCCCTTTGAAGAGGTGGAGCAAAATAATAGGAATTAGACTTGTGAAAAATCACATCCATAGAAACAATGGTACACCTAGAAGGAGGATGGTAACACTTATGATCCTTTTGAGTAGTTGAATACCCAAGAAAAATGCAGCGGAGACCACGAGGTTCCAACTTATTCTTAGAGGTGGTGTTATGAGCATAACAAACACAACCAAAAATTTTGGGAGGAAGAATAAAAGTCGACGATCCCTGTTAAACATCAATAGGTGCGCGAAAATCAAGAATTCTAGTTGGCATCCAATTGATTAAATAGGTAGCAGTTAATATAGCATCACTCCAATACTGAGCTGAGACATGACGGGCAAACATAAGAGACCTAGCGACCTCTAACAAATGTTGATTCTTTTTTTCGGCAACATCATTTTGTGGTGGGGTATCGACACAATTGGTTTGATGAATAATGCCATGATCAGAAAGATACCGTTGAAACTGACCCTCAATGTACTTAGTGACATTGTCATTGCGAAGAATTTTCACAGTGGCGTTGAACTGAGTCTGAACCATTTTGTGAAAGATTTGAAAACAGTGAAAAATGTCACTCTTATGTTTTAACAAATAGACCCAAGTTATACGAGAATGACAATCGATAAAAGTGACAAACCATTGATGACCGGAAATAAAAGTTTGCCGGGAAGGACCCCATACATCACACATTGAATCACATGAAAAGGGAAACGACTTTTATGATTTGAAGATAGATATGTTGAACGAGTTTGTTTAGCCAAAACACAGGCTTCACAAAAAAACTCATCTTTATTACAAGCTAAAATGAGACTAGAAATTTTTTTTTCTAAAGTTCTTGAAGGGGGATGACCTCATCTGCAGTGCCATTGATGGAGATCTGTCAATGCCGAATTAAGTTGATGAGGCGTCGAAGACAAAGTAGAAGTAGAAACCCTACTACCCTCGAGCAGATAAAGACCACCATCCAATCTACCATATCCAATCTCCTTCTCCGTTACCAGATCCTGAAAAACACAATAAAAAGGAAAAAAGGTTACTTTACAATTTAAGTCTCTAGACAGACTACTGATAGAAAGAAGATTAGTAGAGAATGATGGAATATGTAAAACAGAAGATAAGGGAAGAGTGGAGGAACAATTGATAGACCCTTTTCCAGCAATGGAAGAGAGGGTTCCATCAGCTACGCGAACTTTGTCTTTGCCAGAAGTGGAGTTATATTGATGAAAGAGTCTAGAAGAACCTTTACTGTGATCTGTGGCCCTTGTATCAATGATCCATGGGCTGGAAACAAGTGTATTAAACCCTTTAAAGAAGATACTTGAAGTGGCTAAGTTTGAAGCGAAAGGGGAAGACGAATTGGCAACCGTAGAGGAAGTAGAAGCGGCAGCAAAAGCTTTCAACAGACGTCGAAATGCCTGAAATTCTTCCTGGGATAAACCAATATCAGTAGTAGGTGCAGTAGGAACAATTTCCGTATGGTTTGCCTTGATTTTTGCCTTTCTTTGTGCCCTTTTTGCCCCAAAATCTGCAGGTTTTTCATGTAACTTCCAGCAATTAGCCTTAGTATGATACGGCCTTTGACAATGTTCACACTTCACAACCTCCTTGGAGGTATCATTAGATCGAAAGAACGAGTCAGATTTTGCAATAGTGCCAGCACTGGTTTGTAGAGTTGATCGATCAACAGTAAAGGATGGAGCATTGCTGTCCTATGGCTTTCTTCATAGTGAACTAGGGTATACGACTGTTCCAAAGTAGGGAATGGAGACCGGCTAAGAACTTGAACACGTATCTGGTCATATTCAAGGTTTAATCTTGCCAAGAAATCATAAACTTTGATCTTGTCCACCTGCCTCTTGTAGGCAGCAATATCTATAGCATTTGTTGGGGGATAATCAGCATAATGATCCAGCTCTTGCCACAAACTCCGAAGCTCAGCATAATATTGAGATATAGTCATCTCCTTCTGAGTGGTGTCATGAACCTTTTTTCGGAGTTCATACACTTGTGCATCATTCTCGAGTTGACTATAAGTATCCCTTGAAGCTGACCAAATCTGTGCCGCAGTATCAAGAAGCAAATATCCTTTTGCAATATGTGGCTGCATTGAGTTAAGCAAAAAAGACATTACCAAAGAGTCATTTGGGATCCACTTGTCTTGAGTAGTACCTGATGTTTACGGCTTCACAGAAGTGCCATTGATATGTCTCGTAAGCCCACGACTTGCAATGGTCAAGAATGTAGATCAAAACCATATCAAATAATTTGTGCTGTCAAGCTTCACAGAGATCATAGCAAAAGTAATATAATCTATATGGCCATCTCCTGTAGTTGGAGGGTTCTCAATTGAACCTTCAGACATTGTCTTAGAAATCGACTCAAAAAGTGTGGAAGGAGCAATCGAACCACCAAAACTTGCCAAAAAAGGCCAAAAATTGGATCAAAGTCCTCTAGTAGTAGGCTGAAGTTGAATTAAATCATGGGAAAGAAAAAATCGATTTTTTTAGGGTTGTGAAACCCTAAAAAATTGATGATTCCGAATTTTCCCAAGAATCTGAAAAAATATGGTAGCCCACGAACTGCAGTACTTTGGTCTTCACACACGAGAGAATTTTAGGCCAGCGGCAAGACAGAAACAATCTCAAACAAGAAGATCCAAAAAATTGTAGTAAGTGAACCACCTATTACGGATTGTAGAGAAATTTTATTTTATTTCATAGAGTTGAGATTTAGAGCAAATACTAGATTCAAAGAATCATCTCATTAGTGTTGCCCTACACTATGAAAGAGAGCAAAAGAGAAGGTGAGAAGGAACTGTGGCAGGAGAGGGTGAGAGAAGAGAGGTTGCAGATGTTAGTGCAAAAAGAAGATTGAGGTTAGGGTATAGTTCAGCCCTAGCTTTGATACCATGTTGAGAGAGAGAATTGAACTGAATGCTTGGTTAAGTCAATGTGACCCCAAGCTTTTTATTTATAATAAAGCCAAAAGGCTAAAATTACAATATTACCCTTATTAACCAAAAAACTAAAATATTAAAGGAAATAGACAAATATGCCCCCATCGGCTAAATACTCTCAACAGTTTACGAGTATTAAACAATTTTCATGAACTCGGTCCTTGTGCTGTACATTTTGAACATATGAGAACTGCATAAAGCTTACAGCATAAATTTGATGGTGCATGTTATGCATGTTGCTAACCAACCTCACATAGGAAACACTTCATTTTTTTGACAGTATGCATTTTGGAATCTTAGCTCAATTAATTTCTTAGGCAACTGTGTAATGTGTGTTATGTCACCAAAATTTCAGCTTTATTTAGCAGTGTGGTGCAATATATAGTGTTAGTGGGAACTGTTAGTGAAGTGCGGTTATCCAGTCTGCTCAATGCTTTTGTTTCAGATGGCAGCATTCAACATTCAGGAGGCATTGATTTGGAAGGAGAAAATTGAGTCAGTTATTGATCAGGTCAGTCTTTGGTCTTGGACCATGGTTGTAGATTGTCCCTTTTCCTTGGGTTTTTATTTTCAGCCTTGGTTAACAATGGATGATGTCTTACTAGAATCAAAATCCTTTTGGAGGTTAGGTTTACATTCTGCAAAAGTCATTTCTTTAGTTCCTCTACGCAATAGGAGTTTCCTGAATCCTGTGAAGTTTATTGCATATGCATTCCTTTTCAGAGATGAGTTCTTTGACATTTTGCTAAGCTTATTAGTTTTGGGTTAGGATAATTATATAGCTGGTGATAAATCCATCATTCTCAGGCCATAGCATTGTAGAAGAGGTAAAAAAAGTTGGAAGATGATGATTATTTGAAAACTTTTGTTTGGGCAATGCCCATTCTTCTCTATGCTCTCGTCCTTTTGTGGGAATACTTTGTCCTTTACAGCTTTATTTTACGCCCTATTGTTCCAGAATATATGAAATTAGTAAATGAGATACATAACTGTGTGCCTAACCCCAGAATTTCTGTAGAATCCACGTAATATCAAGATTCAATATTGCTCTATGCTCATCTGCTTGTTGCGTTGGATTGGCTATGCATGTTTGACTCACACAATGTCGATCTGTGCAGCACCAGGAGTCACAAGTGGCAAATGGTAATAAATATACCTCTTTTGAATATAAATCTGGGATGGGTAATGGGAGGACTGCTTCTTCATCGGACCATGAAAGCCAGTAAGTGCTCGGATGGTCATGCTTAGGGGGATGCTCTTGTGGATGCTGGAAGGCTTATTGTGAATAGGATTCTTCTGATGTCTATTATCATGAAATGTGAAACAAATTTCGTGACAGATGCTAGTTTACTGCATTTAGTGAGATTACTACCTCCTATGCTTTATTATTTCTGAGGTTCTTGATATTCTCATCTGTCATGTTTTCTGCACTATTTCTTTTGAATGCATATATTCTCTAGACCAGACCAGAAAGTTGCACTTTTTGCTATCAAAGGGACTCTGGTCAAAGAACTTTCTTTCCGCCTCATATCATCTCATCTGGTCAGGGAGGCTCATTTGAGGTGTAGAAGAAACAATAGGGCATTAGTTACTTTTCAACAAATCCATGTAGCATCTCTTAAAGTGTTTTCCCGAGGGTGATTAATCTGAGAACTAATTGGTTTCATGTACATATGACCACTAATGGTTGAAATGGACTTGATCTTGCTGGCTGCAAATAGATTATTTTTTGTGTCGCCCTTCATTCTTTTTAATGTTATCATGAATTATATGGTCACTTGATAGTTGTGTGAAGAACTTTAGATTGCTGAGTCTTGATTAATTTGTGTTGTTCTTGCACTTCCTGTTATATCTTGTTCAGGTATAGTGCTCAGGAAGATGAAGATGATGCTCGTCCAAGTTTGTCACGAAGGACGACAATTGGAAAGGGTCAATTTTCTTTTCTTTGCTTGCTATAGTATCTTTGTTAATTTTCAGCTATGTCTAACCATCTTTGTGAATTCAACAGGTCCTCCAGAGTCAGTCTTTGACTGGACACAGGAACTTGATTCAGAATTATCAAACCAGGATAACAATAATCAAGCATTTTCTAGAAAGCATTGGCGTCTTCTTCAATGTCAAAATGGTAAATGTTCAAATTGTATCCATATACATTCACATGTGTTTGCCTGCTTGCATGCATGTGCCCCTTTGCTCTCACACACAGTTGTTATGGTTCACTGCCTTATTTGAAATGTCTCCTCAGTGTTCTTTGTCGGGATGTTGACAGGTCTTCGCATTTTTGAAGAGCTTCTTGAAGTCGACTACCTTGTATGAACCTGTCCTTTTTCTTATCCTATAGAAACCTTGGGTGTGAAATTGCTGCTTTTTTTCGTCCATGTAAATTTCATATGTGCTGTATGCTGTTTTAGGTCACATTCTTGATTTATAATGTCTTTTTGCAGCCAAGGAGTTGTAGTAGAGCAATGAAGGCTGTAGGAGTTGTAGAGGCTTCTTGTGAGGAAATATTTGGGCTTGTAATGAGCATGGATAGCACCCGATTCGAGTAGGTTTTTCTTCTCATTAGGTTATCATTATGTTAAGGAGTTTTTATTGCTTCACTTTTTCATTATCTATGACAAGTAAATTTACGCTCGAGACACTGAGCCCTCCATTCTGAGTGAGCAGCTATTAATGTTGTGGACCATTTTTTACGCTTCAAGTTTTTGTACAGCATGGATAACCCAAAAGCTAAATTTTGTCCTGTTAAGTGAGAAACCTAGGTTCCATATTCCTAACTTCTATTTTTTTTTCGTCAAGTTTAGTTTGGGGTCTTTGCTCCATGTATCTTGATCCAGCTATAATGGAAGAAACCTTTGGTTGGTTAATTGTCCGAAAATGTTGTTCCAGTCCTGTACAGTCCTCAAGGGTATCTACTGGACCTGAATTCCAATTGCTGTGAATGGCTTTTTTCCATACTGTGGTGAATTACTGCTGTTAAAGAGGGAAAGGAAGATAATAAGTTTACTAACTCTTCCCTGTATTTTTGTTGGTCGTAAGTTGTACACAAGGCAAACCTGATCCAAAATAGGAGACTTCATTCTCTTTAGTGTTTCAAATTCTGCCAAACTATTTTAACTTCTTCAAAATGTGTGAGATGACTGAGAGAAGAAGAATATAATGTAAGTTTTACTCGTGTCAGCTTGCTAACAAGGGAGCCATTCATAGGACATGAATATTAGAAGAGAAAAATAATTTATCTTGAATAAACGTGAGCTGTTATTTTGACTATTAGAGAATCAGCACAGTGTGCAACAGCTATGGTAAGTTACCTAGGCATGGCTCTGTGACTTTCATCTTCATCCTTAATTCTATTTGTCTTTACCCTTGCAGGTCAAATTAGTTTGAGCTTTATTTCTGTTCATTGCTGCTATGAAGTTCTTGTTCTTATTTTTGCCCTTGTGCAGGTGGGATAGCACCTTCCACACTGGTAGCTTAGTTGAGGAAGTTGATGGACATACAGCAATACTGTACCATAGACTTCAGCTAGATTGGTTCTCTACGTAATTTTCTATCTAAATGATAATCTCCTCTTTTTTAATGCCTTTTGCGGTATTCTTGTTATTTTTTTTTTTATTGCTTAATTGATTGTGGGTTGAATCCTTACAAGATAGAGTTGAGTTGAGACAGATCAATGCTTCCTTTCTCTTTCTTGCTTTGATGTGAGGATCCATAAGTAGTCCCTTCCCTGTGTTGGTTATGTGGCGCCGTTTAATCATAGATAATGAGAATTTTATTTAGTATGTATATTTGAAAAAAATCTCAAACTATATGACAGGTTATCTATTTCTCTTCCATATTACTACATAAGCCGGTTGTTGCCGCAGCTTTTATGAATGTGGCAAGTAGTTTCCAGTATTTTGTCAAGCATCTTGAAAGGTTGCTGTCCATTCCAAATTCCATTTCTCATATTAAGAAGTTCGAGTGCTCTTTTTGATATTCAAAAACAGAAGGGAGATTAGATTGCTCTTGTGCTGGATCGTATTGTTCAGCTGGGCTAGGTAGCTCTTTAAATGGGGCTTATATCTGAGTATGCATGATACCATCTAGTAATATTGAAAAAGACAACAAAGAAAGAAATTCCAAACCATGTATTGTTGCTAATAGACTACCGAGGTTGAATATTGTCTTTTTCATTGAGTTTCTTCTGTGAGCAACCGTAAAGGCTGCAACCTCAATAGCTTAATTTATATGGGTTCGTTGTTAAAGTCTGACTGAAAGGATGCCCCCTAACTTTCTCTATGTAGAATGTAAGTGGTATACAAGAGATTGATTTCACCATGTAGAAAGGAATTGAGGTTCGCAGTAAATACGGTGAAGGACATTGAAGTGTTTACACTGTTATGAAATGTATTTAAGATAAAAATGTTCAACTGAAATGATGACCTCCCTCATTAGAGTGTGTGAGCTCTTGTTGGAGAGGGTGAAAATGTTCTTTTATTTTCTAGTATCTCTTCAATAGATTTTTCCCAATAATTAACTAGGAATATTGATGTGACAGAAATGTGTGGAGTCTTCATTTATCAGAGTAATAGTCAGCTCATGAGTTTAGCAATATTATATGAGTTTTGGGGTCAACATCTTATGATATGATATTTGTATTGTTACAGTTCTTGTAGCGCTCTTTGCTTGCTTCTCATCAGGGCAAGCAAGATGTTTTTGTTAATTTTAGATGATGTATCTACTTTGACCTAGTCTTGATAACTTCTGTCACAGACATGGGCTGAGTAGAGAAAGTGTCTTTGCTCCTTGATATGGTTGGACTTTGTTGTAATAATGACTCTTACAATGCACTTGCAGGTTTGTATGGGCTCGTGATCTTTGTTACGTGCGCTATTGGCGACGAAATGATGATGGAAGTTATGGTATTACTTCCCCTGATAAGCTTGTTTGAAATCTCTGTTTATAGTTCAATTGTTTTCCCTGCTAGGACTAGGCCCAGCTCCTTGTGTTTGCTATTTGGATTTCGTTGGCTGTTATATTGTGATTTTACTACTCTTCCCAATTCATTTCTTTTTGCAGTTGTTTTATTTCGTTCCAGGGAGCATGTAAACTGTGGTCCACAGCCTGGATGTGTGCGGGCACATGTTGAGAGTAAGTTTTTTATGTTCTTTTTGTTGATGCTGTGGGAAATGAACTATGAACAACTTCTTTACTTTAAACTGAGAAATGAACTGCACTTTCTCATGTCAAGCATTTTGTTGTACACAGGTGGAGGATTTAACATTTCACCTTTACAACCTCGACATGGGAGACCAAGAACTCAAGTGCAGCATCTCATGCAGATTGATTTGAAAGGATGGTTGGTGGGTTATTTTCCGTCATTTCAGCAACATTGTCTCCTTCAGATGTTAAACAGTGTCGCTGGTAAGTCTTCATCCTCATAATTCACCTTTTACAATTTTGAGCTTGTTACAGCTTAGGTATGATTTTTGGTGTATTGATATCCATATCAGCACAGTGATCACCTGAACAATGGTAACTGTATATCAAAATTTTCCTTTTGCTCTTACGCTTCTGTTTGTGTTCTTTTCCAAGTGTAATATCTGCCTGATGAAGCATAATTTGGTAATAGTTTTTTGTGAATACTACATTCACAGTGTGCTTTGATGTTCATGCCTTAGGAGGTCGTTCAAAGAAGTCTGAATGTAAATGAGTTTCCTTATTAGTATTTGTTGTTGCGTTGCAGAACTTGGCAAATTGTTTTTAATCAATCTCTTTGTGAACTATTTGCTTCTTCTGGGAAGTAGAGTAATTATTATTTTTTTTTGGTAAAGATAAGTAGAGTAATTATTACACTTCATAAATTCCTAAAACTCTTTATTTGAACAATTTGACATTTCCGACTAAAATAGTTGGTCCCATTTCTTGTTGAAATTAGGACTACGTGAATGGTTTGCTCAAACAGATGAAAGAATTCCTCCTCCACGAATCCCAGTGATGGTTAACATGACTTCGGCCTCTGTTTCTTCAAAGGCTCGAAAGCTGCAAGATTCTTCTGTTCATTCTGGCCCATCTCTTGAATCATTAAACTCTGGTAGAAATTCTGTGATGATGGATGAATACTCTGATGATGACGAAGAGCAAGGAGCTGACACAGAACAGGAGGTCAGAAGTACTCATATTGGCTCTCGTTTAGTGGGATGGATATTGCTGCTGTCATGAAGTTTGCATTAACTCTATTTGAGAAATATTTTCAGGCATGCTCCACTGGGCTTGAGAGTGATATCAAGAAAAATGGTGCCTATTATTTTCATTATTTATTTGCCTAGAATGTTGACTGTAAAACAAAACGATTGGCTAATTGGAGTCTATGCATGATTGAAGCAGTGGATGAAGAACAGGGAGACCAAATTGACTTATCATGTTTTACTGGTAATTTGCGGCGTGATGATCGTGATAAGGCTCGCGATTGCTGGAGTATTTCTGATGGAAAGAACTTCAAAGTTCGCAGCAGGCACTTCTGCTATGACAAATCTAAGGTATTCATTATGCTGATTATTTACTTATTTCACTTCTTTTCTTTATTTCACGGGTTAACTCTTTGGAGGCCTTCGATTTACTTGCACTCATAGTGGTGTGCCTCTTAAGATTCCTGCAGGAAAACATATGATGGATCTAGTTGCTGTTGACTGGTTTAAGGACAAAAAAAGAATGGACCATGTTGCTAGACGAAAAGGATGTGCTGCCTATGTATGTGTAAAGCTACATTTTTTGCTTCTTTAACCCTTATGTTTAAGCTGCTAGAGTTATCTTGTTTATACAACTGTGCTCTGTCTATGCCTCTAAACATGGAGCCAATGCATAAGTATAAACTGACAAGTTCACCAGATCCATTTACCGAACTTCCCTACTGCCCTTATTTCCTTCTGACTTCGTCGAATTTACTATCAATTCATAGATGTAGGACTGGCATTTGACAATTGTCATGCTTGTTCCAGCTGACCTCAGCCCATGATTAGAGCTGGGTTCTTTGTATTTGATGTGGGGAAATGTGGACCTGAGTAACTTTTTGTTTTAGCCAGAAGTTTTAATTGATGCTTATGAATTTACTTGAATATTTAGACATCTAGGTCATTTAGATCAAACATTGGGTACCCATATAACATTCTTATCCCACTTTGAGTTCTTGGTATTTTGTTGGGATTATAATCTCATTTCTACTTTGTGCATTGGCTGTTCTAGAGTTCTTATAACAGGCAGACAATGAAATGTAAGCCATGGCATCACATATAGAGCAGTGCATACACCAATCAACAATGTGAACATACTAAATTAATTTTTTTTGAAACAAAGTTTTAGCATGATGAACTGGAAGAACAGACCAAGGATGAGATGTCTTGTGTAAGCTACTTTTCCAGCCTATGGTTAAACTGTCGAGTACATTCCTAAATTTGTCAGTCAAATGGAATATTAACAGGTTTGTGCCCTTTCAGTATTGCTCAAAGACCGGCCGCCGTATTCTATTTTCTTCAATCTGTGATTTCTGATATGTATATGTCCATTTCATATGGAAAAAATAGGATATATCACCTAGAATATGATGTTCTAAAGTCGTATTCAATTTTAGTAACTACAGAAATAATATGATATTCAGCTAGGTCATTTTGTTTCTTGCCTCTATGCGGTAAATCAACCCAGAGATTGGTTACAACCTATACAACTGAACATTAGAAGACAGTCCTAAATCAGCTGAAATTCTTTGGAGGGGTTTGTCCCTTGTTTTGGGTAACTCAGATTTTCCTATATCAATGAAATGCTTGCTGAAACATTAGTCAATGTGATTGATACTGACACTAATAATTTGGTTACACATATTATGCATTTTATATCCAGAGGATTTTTCCGACACCATTGGTTAATGTCATGGGATGTTATCCCAAAAGACTACCTCCCTGCATAGTCCTAATTAATGTCATAATGCACAAGGTTTGCATATTAAGAGTTTTGGGGAGGGTCAGATGCGTTTGTGACCTGAATACATAAATTGGAGGAATTATGTACATGCAAGTAGGTAACTGTTACCTGCTTATTGAGCGATGTGTCTATTATTTTTTATATCATTAATTTAAATAGATTTTGTTGGCCTCTTCCTGCATTTATATTAGAGTTGAGCATACTCTTATTGTACAAGCAGGTTGCTTCAGAAAGAGGGCTTTTCTCTGTGGTCATTAATTTGCAAGTAAGTTGCTCCTCTTAAATGCTTTCAGTTCAAAGTTCAGATGGGGGTTCTGGAAAATAAGTTAATTGTGTGCTCCCACAGGTGCCTGGGTCTATGCATTACAGTATGGTGTTTTACTTTGTAACAAAGGAATTGGTACCTGGATCCCTATTGCAGCGGTTTGTTGATGGCGATGATGAATTCCGTAATAGTAGGCTGAAGTTGATCCCTTCGGTTCCCAAGGTACTTGCCCCAGTTTCTTTTATGCCAAGATTGATGGTCAGAACTTGTCTAATACTGTTTGAGGTTCATTCTACGTAGTGAAATTCATGCTAGCCATGAAATGGGGTATTGGTGGATATGGGTGCTTGTAAATATCTGTCCAAGAAGCTACTAGACTATTGTTGGCTCGTTATTGAATTTTTTAGCCACCATGACCCTGGAGCTCTTTGTCAGTCAAGAGTTGTTTCTTTCTTATTTATTGTAGCAATTTAGTCAAATATGTCTGATTTGATGTGGATTGCACAGGGTTCATGGATTGTGCGACAGAGTGTTGGAAGCACTCCCTGTTTGTTGGGGAAAGCTGTTGATTGCAATTACATTCGTGGCCCTAAGTACTTAGAGGTAACGGATTTTCTTTTTTTAGTTACAAGTCGATTCATAAAGTTTTCTGAAACCTGATATATAATATGAAATTATCTCGTCTTTCTGCAGATTGATGTTGATATTGGTTCTTCCACTGTTGCTAATGGAGTATTGGGGATCGTAATTGGTGTTATCACAACACTGGTAGTTGACATGGCATTTCTTGTACAGGTATGTCCCGTCTAAGATATTGGACTTTTAGTACTCTTTTTCTTTTGAGTGGATTTTCTCGTCTTTCTGGGCTATGGCCTGGTTTTCTTTTTGTTTTTCTTTTTGGGAGAGCTGAACTTTCTATAAGTCAGAAAGTCTGACTAGACAAATCTGTACTTGCGGGTGAGTGCCTCTGCTTTGTCTCTGTCTGTCTGGGCATGCATGGGTGTGTATTTCTGCTGGGGTTGGGGACGTTTTTGCAGCTTGCCAGTTTGGAGCTTGCTTAAGTGTGACTGACATATTGACGATGTTGCATAGATAGTATCTAGTTATGGTTCCATCTCGAGCTCTGAGGAAGTAGTTGCGTTGTCTATGAAGTTTAAAGAAGTTAAACATGATTGGTTTTAAGACAATTTTTTTTTTCTTGCTTAAGATTTGCTGGCAGAAATAAACATCTATATCTTCTAAATTCCTGTCTAGTGTCTATAATCCTCACAATCTCAATGTTAAATCTCTAGTGGTGCACATTCTCCCAAAATAAAACATGAGGGGATATGATTAAGGTGACTCAGAGATTGCCAATAAAGGAAAAGGGGAAATATAGTCAGTTGAGCTCAGGCATGTTCTATGTTTGTTTGATCTTTTCCATATGATTCGAGTAATTCGATGGTTAACATAGATAGACTTGAGGATCACTTTTTTATGTTGAAGAGAGAGAGAGAGAGAGAGAGAGAGAGAGATTTGTCTTTGGTATAATGATCTGAATTTCCCTGTCTGCATCTGTTGTTAGTAAGGGCTTAAGACGGCACAAAGTTCGTTCCTGGAGGGTGAGAACTGGGACAATTCAACTATTTACTGGGAGAATTGGCATAAAGCAGTTTTTTAATTATGGATGGATTTGTAGCTAGAAATCTAAATCAACTCCAAACCTTGAAAGGTTGAGGGAAAGTTTGAAAGAAGTTCATCACTTGAGGAGAGTAGTTCAGGTTTTGAACACTTCCCTGTAGGAATTTTGAGTCTGGTTCTTGGATACTTTTGGCAGCTTTCCTGTTTTTGGTCTAATGCCTTTTGTCTTTAATTACTGCCACTTCAAATAAATAGAATCATCTTAAGCATTAGAAGACCAAATAAGAGAAAAGCTGGATTTCGTTGACGAATCCCAAATAAAGATGCTGACATAAATTAGGGTACAGACTTGCTATACTACCAGTTGATGTTGTCACAATCTGCGTTATGATTTTGCATTACATCTTTTGATCATTTTTAGAAAGTTGAATAATCTGTCTGAAGTAAAATGGGTTTTCCCTCCTAGAAAACCGGCTAAGTGCTAAGGGGTTATGTTCCAGGGGTAGAAGTGTCCTGCCAACTGATTTCTCACGTCCACATGTTTATTTGAGGAATCTTGACCTTTGATGTGATATCATGCAACAGGCTAACACTACTGATGAATTACCGGAGCGGCTAATTGGGGCTGTACGCGTTTCCCACATAGAGTTGTCTTCTGCAATTATTCCAGAGCTGGATCCAGAAACCCCTTGACAATCCGAAATACTTGTACAAAGATTTTTTTTTCTACTTGAAGATGCATGTACGCAATTCTTGAGTCCATCACATCTTTAACATTTTATCGTTTTTGTCGGACAACTCTTGTTTTTTTTTTCTTTGACCTATATACTCATACAGGATTTTGGGCAGGATATAGAG
Source organism: Metrosideros polymorpha var. glaberrima (assembly GCA_001662345.2). Classification (NCBI taxonomy): domain Eukaryota; kingdom Viridiplantae; phylum Streptophyta; class Magnoliopsida; order Myrtales; family Myrtaceae; genus Metrosideros; species Metrosideros polymorpha. The sequence continues at coordinate 15,596,674 of BCNH02000004.1, read as the reverse complement.
CTTCCCAGCAAGCTTGGCATGGTGATCTGTAAAGGTCTGAAGCTTCCGATTCTTCTCATTCACTCATGGACATGCAGACATCAGTCATGCAATCCTTTTTCTTTGTAGATAGGCAATTGGGGATCGGCCCTTCCAATTCTTTGAGTTCTTGCTTTATAGATTGCGAATGATCCAATGACTGAGGTATTACAGGGTGCAACAAAGATACTCTCCTTCTCATTTCATTATCCTTGCTAATACAGTTCAACATGTTCACACTTCACACATTCTTCTCTACGCCATTGGTTTGTATATTCCTGAATTATAGTTCACACTTAACATAATTTTTAAGTTTGCATTGCAAATTACAGGCATATTAAATCCATTGTCCAACAACCTAAATTGCATTATGTGTTTTTATCTTATTGCTGTTGGATTTCTGCTCTCTTATTGTCGGCTCTGTTGAGCATGTCCGTTTGGTTCAGCTTTCCTGCCGGGATTGGGTGCGTTGGGTTTGGCTTTGGAAATGGGTCTTGAAGAACTGCAAAGGCCTTTGACCTAAAAGGTTTTTGGAAAATGCAAATTGCGTTTAGTAAAAAATCATTTGTAAAGCTACTTCGTAGTGTTTGGCAATTTTTTTTTTATTTTTGCAAAAGGTCTTTGGGTGCAATTTTTCTCTTTTATTAAAAAAAATAAAACCCGTTGCTTAGGGTCACACGACCCCAGGTGGCCCTTGTCAAGGTGGTAGCGTGATACCAGGTGATGGTTTCCTGGGCAGTTGCGCGACCTCGTGGCCCTATGCCACTCAGATCTAGCCTTGCCGGCTCTCGCTCACAGAAGATGAATAGTAACAAGGCAAAATCGGAAAACTAAAGAATTGGTGAGGGTAGTTTTGGAAGAAAAAGACTAGTTTCGGCATTTCGGCAAATGCTGGAAGCCCAAAGCTGTTCTCTATCTATTTTGGACTTTTAATTTTCTCAAGGCTAACATTTAGCTGAAAGTCCTTTAGGAAGGTTTGTCAAACACTAATATTTTCCCAACCAAATGCAGCTTTTGGATATCAGAAGTCCCTTGAAAAAAATTAGGGGGTGTGGCAACTTTTTTGGGTGACTTGGGGAAACGTAAAGCTTGAAGTCCAACGGCAAGTCGTTGTTAAAGTGTTTAGGCTTTCATCATTTTTGAAAGGTAGTTGCGAAGGTGATTGATTTTTTTTTCTTCCCAAATTGCCCCCATTAATATTTTCATATTTGGGTTTTGCCCTCACGCATCCTCCTGCGGATTTGGACTTTGTGGGGGCTGGAGGAGCTGGACGGATGCTAGCAAGGGGGCGCGCAATGCCAGCGTCGCATAACTTTGGTTTGCACTAACCAAATCGAAAAGGCAAGTAAAAAGTGAATTAAACCAATTAAAGGACTGAATTATAAAAGAGCCAAAACTTAAAGAATTCAAAAGATAATTAAAATGGAAAAATAAATCTAATCTAAAGCAAACTGAAAATTAACAAGGCCAATTAGCAGTATTTTAACCAAAATCACTAAGCATTAGAGCATCCAACTTCACTTAATCATTCGTAATCAATTCTCTTAACTTCCATGCAACAACTTAATTCCTAATTGTGTCGGTGAAATTTCCCTAAGTTAGATTACAAGCCAACCTCGGTTTAATAATCCCTAATTAGGTATGTTAACCCACACTAACCTCAGGTGAGTTTAAACTACCTAAAAGCATTAGGTTCGTGTGAAAATTTCCGAATTCAATCTAAGTAGTCCCAACCTAGATCTGCTACCACAACCACAAAAAACAACCTAGTGTACCTTATCTAGATTTAATTTATGGTTCAATATCACTAGTGCTCATGCATGCAATCTCCACCCAGTATCATGCATACATCAAAAATCATTTAAAAGTTGGCTAGACTTCTAAAAGCATTAAGATCATGATAGAGAATGTCACAATCAAAACAATTATATTGCATGGCCAAGTCTTGAAAATCAATCAATCATGATTAATATTCATTGTAGCTCTAACAAAAGAAATTTAGAACATAGTTAAAGCTAAACTAACAGCAAAAATTAAATGAAACATAATGCTAAATTAAAACAAATTCACCAATTTGAGTCACAAAGAGATTCGGGTTTGTCTCCTTCTTTTTCTCCTTAATATGCGCCAACTCCACTAAAAAATAGAAGAATAAAAGTTAACTCGGAAAACCTAAAATCTCCCTCAAAAGTGTCGGCTCCTAGGCTCCTCTCCTTAAATATGCAGCACAAGTGGGGTTCATATAGCCTTGAAAAATCTGCCTTAGGTCAGCCCCTCCATTAGGTCTTGAATAGGATTCCTCTCAAGATTAGAAATTTTTCTTCTTAAGATTCCTATTCTTGATTTTCTTTGTACCTAGACTCAATTATGGTCAAATCCTCCAAATTTCTAGTCTTGGCTGGCTTTTTCTTCAAGACAAAATATTCTGGAAGATGTTGAAATATTTTGGAAGATGCTGAGGTGCAGGGATTGATATGTAATTCTAGCGCAGACACATAGGAAAATTACGCATATGATCTTGGCGTGTTTCGCAAATAGTGCACATGGTCCCATAGCCTCTGAAAGTCATATTTCCTACAAAATTCAATAAAATTACATGAGTATCAAATAAATTCACCCAAAATTCATCAAAATTTAGCAAATATCAAGCTTAAAATAGAAAAGATACCCTATCTAAAATAGAGTCATCAGATGCTAGAGTCCAAAATTGCTCATTTGAGATTGCGTGACCTCAGTGTTGGCTTGCATGGTGTTGCACAACCTTGGCAGCCCTTGCCTTAGGTCACGTCGATTGTCGAAGAACTAAATCTAGGAAGTCCGATCGTCAAAAAGCCATATCTAAGAAGCTCGAGGTTACACGACCTTGGCGTTGCTTCGCCTGAGGTTGCGCTATCTCGACCACTTGTCGCTTGGGTTTGCTCGACCTCGGCGACCCTCGCTTGGGGTCATGACCTCGGTGACGGGCCTCGCTTGAGCTTTCCTAAGCTCTGTGGCAATGGTTGAGCTTCGCAATTTGCTTGCCTGAGCTCTGTTGCGACAACCGTGCCTCGTCGAGCTCTTTTTGCCTCATTTGAGCTCTGTTGTGATTGTCACAAGATTTGCTACGATAGAGGTCGTTGGTTGACGCTCGCTTGGCCAACGATCACCTCTAGTCGCCGTTGATGCACACTTGGGGTCATTGTCGAAGCTCCTCAGTATCCCTACCCTCTTCACCTTTAATTGTCGAGTTATTGTATCAGGTAGGACGATCGACGTATCGACGTTGACTAGATTGTCACATCGATCATTTTTGACAAAAATCGACTAGAATGGTTAAATTGACAAATTGAAAAGTTTGAGATTGAGTTGGCCGCTATATAATAAATTTAGGATTGTTTGGACAATTATCTCATTCAATTATCATCAACTTAAAATAGATATTCAAAACCCTGTCGGCAAACAGTACTGTCTTGGCCCAAAAAGAAAATAGAACTATCTAACTAATGTTGGATGCAAGATACGAGAGGGATGCAATAGTTGGATTCCTGTACATATAGTTCGTCTATTATACTAAGATGAAAATCAGCCCTGCAAGGCATTATGATTCACGTTAACGCATCTTGACAAGTGTAGCCCCGTCGAAGCATTTCAAGTGTGTTGATAGAAGGAAAAGATTACATTCAGCGACCTCTGAGATTACTAGTCTCCTTTAAGAGAGCATCCAGAGCAGCGCTTGAGCTCGCCGGAAAACTATGCCCAAACCGAGACCGGAGCTCCGCAGCTTTGTTCTTAACATCTTTATCAGTCATTAGCCTCTCAATTCCCTTCACGAAATCACTTTTCTTGACAAACTGTGACGGGTCGTCACAAACCTTATAGCCTATCTTCAAGTGCTCCACGACGCACCTGGCGTTATCGTATTGGTCGCCTCTAATCGGGCATGCTAGGAATGGGACCCCCTTCAAGATGGACTCAATAGTAGAATTCCACCCGCAATGGGATAAGATACCACCAGTTGATGGATGGCTCAGGATCAACAACTGTGGGGCCCATCCGGTTATTATCAAGCCCCGGTCGCCCACCTTGTTGTCCCTCCCATCTGGGAAGTGCCCGGGCGCAGGCCCGCCTGAATTGGGCTGGACTGCCCAAATGAATGGCCACGGAGACTCTGCCAGTGCATCGGCCAGCCCACTAGATTCCTCCGGGGTCAAGCTCAGAGTACTACCGAAGGATATGTAAAGCACTGAGCCCCGCGGTTTCGAGTCTAGCCATCTTGCGATGTCGTCCTCGGTGATGTTGGATTGCCCGCTCCCCCTGACTTCACTGTCGGTGACCACAAAGCTGTTGTCCGACTTCCAGTATTTCTCGGGCAAGAGCGGGCCCACTCCCCAGGCTGGCTTCTTGAACAGATTTGCCAAATAGTCCAGAAATGGGCACTCAAGATCGTCGAACGTGTTGAACACGAGTCCGACAGCTCCCTCCACGTCGTCCACCCAATCGGGCTTCTCCCCTGGCCCCGGCGGGCCCATCTTCCGCGGAAATGGTCCGCCAGTCTCTAAAGGCTTAGGGGCTGTAGTCGTCCCCTTTGCCGACATAGGGCCAAAGGGCCTTCTCTTGATGTTTAATTGGGTCAGGCCCATCTCGTGGGGTAGCCCGGGCAGCAAACGGACCTCCGCAGGCCTGAGGTCTTCTGGGTGGGCATTCCATGAAGCATACTCCATGGAAGGTGAACATGCACCAGAGGTGAAAAGGGCAACGGTTGGAATTTCATATCTTTGGAATATTTTCTTGGTCCACCCCAAGAGCATGAACATGTTGACCACTGCACATGTTGGCATCTGCAGATTAGGGCTTGAGAGGAAGGCGTCAAGCACTTGGGCCAACTCATTGTAGGTCTCAGCCTGTTTGTGAATCGGTAAGCCAGGCCTTGGTGAAGCAGATGGCACCTCCACAACTTCAATAAGAGGGTCCTCATGGAAAGAGGAGTGAATGGAAGAGGAGAGATGTGAGAAGACGATGAGGGTAGCTTTGTAATTCCGCGAGGCTATGTGCTTGCATAGCTCCATGCAAGGGAAGAGATGGCCATGCCCAAAGGCTGTGAGCACAAGAACTTGACCAGATGACATAATTGTTCTTGCGATGAACAAAAGCTAGTGTTTTGAGTCACTTGTTACAATGTGGTTCTTGTTTCTTCTCTCCCTTTTCTTACAAAAGAGATCTTCAATATCTTCTCCATTTTATAGTTGAAGGAGAGTGAAGATTGCTGAACAACTAACTTCAGGGCTTTGAAAATATGGTGAGCCGAGACTGGGGAGTGTGGGAGGTTGCACATGCACCGCACCGTCCTCGCCTCTGACATTTTGAAGGGACTAATACCCTAAAAACCTCCAATTTTAAATTTTGTCCCAATTCTACTTTTTGTCTCGTAAAAAACCCTCAACTTTAGATCTAGTCTTAATTCTATCATAAACTTTTTTTTATATCATAAAAAACCCTCAACTTTAGGTCATGTCCCAATTCTACCCTAAACTTTTTTTTATCTTATGAAAACCCCCAAACTTTAGGTCTTGTCCCAATTTTATCGTCAAATCCAAATTTTATTCTAAAATTTTTACAGTCTTATAAAAAACAAGTAACAAATCCACCCCAATTAACTTTTTGTCCAAAATTTCTCATTAACAACGGAGAGATGGAATACTCCCAAGCATGAGCTATACTAGCATCCCGAGTGTGAGCACTCTAACCGCAAGGCATGGAACATTCCCCAACACAAGAAATCGAAGATCGAGTGCAAAATAATTAAAACTGGGTTAATAGAGATAGATTTTGGGACTCAAGAAAAGTTGACAATCTTTTTATGAGATAAAAAAATTAGAATAAAATTGAAATTGGATCAAAGTCGAGTATTTTTTTATGAGGCAAATAAAGTTTTGGGTAGAATTGATATTGGATATAAAGTTGAGGGTTTTTTATGAGATAAAATTTTTTTAGGATGAACATGGGACTAGACATGAAGTTGGGGGTTTTTTATGAGGCAAAAAAAACTTTAGGGTATAATTGGGATTGGATATAAAGTTGGAGGTTTTTTATGAGATAAAAGGTAAAATTGGGACAAAAGTTAAAATTGAAGGTTTTTTGGGATATTAGGCCCATTTTGAAGTCTGTCTCAAAAAAATATAAACCACAATATAAAAAAAATAAAAATAAAAACATGTTCTTTCATTGAGAGATGTCTCGTTAACAAAATGATATCATTACAAAGGAAAGGTTTCAGTGTTTTAACTAAAAATCACACACAATTCTTGATAAGTTCATTCTTCTTCGTCAATTCAGATTTTCTCTCATCTTGAATCTTTCATGAAATTCAAGAGGAAGTTAAAAAAAAAAAAACAAAAAATTTCGTAAGTGTATTACTTCTATTGCGATTTTTGGTGGCTTTGTTGTATCCCTTGAAGTGTGACCTTACTCTTGACTCAAAAGCAACGACATGACGGGCAGATATATCACTTATAAGAGGGGGATTGCAGGCCCCAAAATTATTGACATTCATTCAACCCCATATTTTTTTTTTGTTTGTTTGTTCTGAACAAATCTATATCTGGTTGGTCAATTTTCCCAACAGTTCCCTGAAATATAACAGTATGTTATAGACAAGCCCGTCCTACAAAAATTACTGCTGTAAGCTCATAGCACTATAGTATAGGCCCCCATGCGAAACTTTCTTCTGGTGTGCTTGATTAACTTGTTAGTGTACGAAGGTGAACGTACAGCTGGGTGGTCTTTTGGCACCACTACAAACGCCCCCCCCTTCTTTTTACTTGAAGCTGCGAGTGAGATACTTCACTCTAAAAGCTTGAGCTACTAGAGAACGATGCAGATTATATTTCAAATGCTAACACTCCACCTCCAATTAGAAGATGAAGGCCTTAAGCATGGAATTTGCAAAACCCGTGGGCGAAGGATTATCGAATACCCGGTGTGCATAATGAGATGGACCCCCACGAATCAGTGAAGGAGGTATGTGCAATCGAATTCGAGATCTCTGCATAATGGCATGGGAAAATTATTTAAAAATCCTAAACCTATTGTACTGAAATCAGAAATCTTTCAATTTTACCAATTGAGTTATAAATATTTTCACATTTTGCCAATTGAGTCGATCTGACCAACTTTGGCTGAAAATCGCTGACGTTTGACAATTTTTTTAAAAAATTTTCTTTCCTTTTTCCTTTTCTTCTCTTTTCCTTCTTTATTTTTTTTTAATTGTGGCTGGTGTTGATAAGGGCCGCGAAGCTCTTGTCTGGCCTTACTATGGCTAGCGAGGTTGGCCTCACTAGCGGTGTGCACTGAGGACCGAATTGAATTGGGATCGGACCCCTGTTCCTATAAGTGGAACCAGTGGTTGAGCGGTCTGGTCCTCGATTCGCCCCTTATCCCATCTCTCTCTCCTCTTTAACTCCTGTTGTCTCCTCCCTCATCTCTCCTCCTTTAACCCCTCCTTGTCCCCTCTCTCTCTCTCTCTCTCTCTCTCTCTCTCTCTTTAGTCGGTTTGGTCTGGTCCCTAGTTCCAGATATTGGATCGAACCGAATTAGTCCCCATATATATTATTATTTTTTTGAATTTCCTAACCTAATTCTCTCTCCTCCTTTAAGTCCCATCTCTCTCTTATCTTTCCCGCTGCGCCCCTATCCCATCTCTCTCTCTCTCTCTCTCTCTCTCTTCGCCATGGCCAAACTAGACCACCTCAAACCCAAACAAAATCACTACCCCACGCGATTCAAGCTATTTGGCTTTAACTTCATTGAAGAAGAAGAACCCGAACTAGCTGAGCTTGACCCCACGTCCAACAAAACAGGCTCTTCCCCGTCCGACGAATTGGTCGATTGTCCTCCTCCTTTTCTGATGATCGCTAGTTCGAGTGCCAGTTTCAACAGCTCAAGTGCGTCTAGTTGTAAGCCACCTGCCACACCACCGTCTACGCCCACAAATTTGGGTATCGATCTGGTCCCTAATCTCGAAAATTTGGGGACCGAGACTGCCGGTCTGGTCCCCAGTTCCATATGGGAACTAGACCAACTTAGACCGTGCATACCCTTAGGTCTCACCCAACATTGCGGTTGCAGGCAAGGCAGCCTAGATCTAGGCGAGCCGGGCGAGGGCACAATGACCTTCATTAGCCACAATAAAAAAAAAGAAGTAAAGAAGGAAAAGAGAAGAAATGAAAAGAAAAATAAAAAAGTAAAAAAATTGAAAAATTGAAAAAAACTATTATAATATTATTAGCAATTTTCCACCACAACATCGGTCGTGCCATGTAGGACAATCGGCGTCCACGGTAGTGAATTCGGCCAAAATTGATTGGATAAATTCAATTGACAAAACATGAAAAAGTTTGGGCTTCAATTGGCACAATTAAAATGTTTAAAGCTGAATTGATACAAGTTCAATAGATACAAGACTTTTTTTATTTATAATTTTCCCAAAGTTTTGTGCGTGACTATTTACTCCAAAAACTTAAGTGACATTCTGTATGTTTCACGTCGTTACTAAAGAGAAATGCATGATGCAGTCCATAATTACTCTTAAGGATTTGAATTTGAGCACACATGGGCTGGCTCATTAGCAGAGCTCACCTTCTATTCAAAATTGGGAATATGACAAGTGTACGGTTCATGGGCCCAACATTGCCCAGTGAGATGTCATTAATCAGGACCACCCATGTCGAAGTTTGAGCCCAGCCGATAAGCTACGACATGTGCTAGAAAGACCGAACGAAGAAACGCCAAAATAAACAAAGGCAAAATTCCAAATAAGCGCATGAAGTATCCTTATTTTTTCAAATAAAGATTTGAAGTGGATCTTGTTTCAAATAAAAATATGCAGTGCCATTATTTTCTCAAATAAAGATATGAAGTGGACATTATTTCAAATAAGAATTTGGAGTTGCTATATTAGTTTGAAAGAAGGGTGTGACCTCGCCATTTGAATGTCATTTTCGTTCTTTACTTTTTTAAAAAAAAAATTTTTCTTCCTTTTTTCCTTTTCTTTTTTCTTTTTCCCTCTTCTCTCCATCGACCATCGCCGGGCCTTGTCGATGGTCGGTGAAGATTGTCGAACTCAAGCGAGGGTCGTTGTGGCCTAGGTTGGCGAGGACAAGGGTTGATCTCGTTGGATCTGGCGAAGGTCGCCCTTGCTCGCCCAGCCTAGGCAAGGGCGACCCTTGCCCAATGTCGGCGAGGGACACCCTCGCTAGATCGGGCTAAGGTGACTCTTGCCCACCCAAGTGAGGGCGACTCTTGCTCGACGCTAGTGACGGTCGCCGTCATCAGCCTAGGCGAGGGCAGCCGCGCTTGAGGTTGGTGTTCTCTGT